>CAXHJY010001657.1:30000-32500 GCA_964016885.1 Eledone cirrhosa
GATCCATCTGTTATTTTCGGTGCCCCAGCCATAACCAACTTTTACAAGCATTAATACTTTTCTCGGTTGAGGGTACCTTTGAGGTCTTCTTATCATGTTCTCAAGAGTGTCAGTTACAAAGCTTGGCTAGATGTGGTTCTACCACAGCTGAATACATTGCTGTCCTTTCTCATTAAACTCTGCCAAGTCCAATACTGTGCAGGGGTGTTCCAGCAGGGGGCATATCAGGCGGTGCTGAGTAGTCTGTGGTTCGATGTCGCAGTCACACACAATGTCCCCGTCCTTTAGATTAAAGCCACTATATATACACAATATATATATATTAGGTTATGCAAGAAATGCTTAGGATTATCCTGAATGCAGTAATGGTTAATTACTACACGAGATAGAGTTGACGTACGGTGAAGGGTTACTCAACGAGTTATGAAAGAACAGTTAAAGAAACTCGGTTTCCGATTCTTCTGTATTCCGGAGTGTAGATAAAGAATGATTAATAAAACAGGTAAACATCATAAAAAGGTAATTTATTCCGAGTGCTTACAAATGTTTCTTTAGTAGTTACACAGCCTAGTCATGCTATGTGCAAATTGGTAGTTATTTATTTGCAGTTACTCGATTTTCAAATGCTGTTCATCCTACCAAGTCTCAGAGCGAATGGCTAAATTGTAAATTCCCTTGTATTTCTTAAAGGGAGTTATTAGGGAAGATAAAGTAGAAAAGGAAGAGAGAAAGATGGGGAGAGAGAGAGATATGTAGGGGTCGGGAAAATGGGAGAGAGTGGTTTGAAGAATACAGATAGCTTAATCTAGATATTGTTATAGGCGTCCAATAAGTGGTTTTATTATACTGCTTACTCTCAAAGTGACAACTTAGGCATTGTGTTGATATTGTCAAATTTGGAATTATTTATTGCCACAGAGAGCAGTTTAATAGATGTGGAGAAGGAGGGAGATAGACAGAGGGCGAGAGAGAGAAAGGGGGAGAGAGGGGACAAAACAGCTAAGTGAAGGGGAAGGAAAGGCGATATACACCGAGTTGGTAGTTGTAGTTTGCTGATGACACTTAAGTATCCATTTATTACGATAAGCAAGGTACTGGTTTGTAGTGTGGGGGAGGGGTATAGTTAGGAAGTAGTTATTGAGTGAAATTAGTTAGCGAGAAAGTGGTGTAGAAGTCTGGGGTTCAAATTATGTTAAGTTACTTTTATAGTGAGAAAATTTAGCCTTCAGTTTGTGGTTGCAGTATAACGATCGTTCGATTCTGTCATTTAGTAAATTGTTTTTAGATTTCAAGATATAAAAAAGTTCAAGGTTGCATAATCTGCAGTACTTCAATCCACTCCTATATGCACTAGCGCTGGATAGTTTATCCCATTTTAGGGTGAATTGCCGGTTGTATTCACGGAGTTGTCAGGTCTTATTAGCGAGTCTAGTTACATAACGGCGTTCAGGATATTTAATCGAAAATCGATGACGATACCAGCGTGATTTAAAGGAGGTAGTGGTAGACCCGACGTAATACTATTTCTGGTCGTTTGATTCGACAGTGCATTGATAAACAATGTTGGACTCCAGGCATTTATTCTTCAATAGGCATCTCTCGGGTAGGTGGCAATTGCAGGTTTGCTATGGGTAACAACAGTACCATGGATAGGTTGTGATAACAGTACAGGTGGGTTGTGTAATACCCGCCTCCCACTTGGTGGTTGGGAAGTTGATATTACGTTATGCCCATCTGTGTCTAAAATATTTTGTTTTTTAATGTTGTTTAATAATCGCTTTAAGTTAAGTTTTTTATGTATGCTTCTAGGTTTGGTGCAGTGGAGTATGATAGCTTAACAGTCTTAGAGTTTAGAATTTTACTGTATTTATGGTAATTAGGGAAATGCTTGCTAATTAACTTAAAGAATAAAAGAGATATTTCCGTATTAATCGAAGCATTAAAAATGGGATTATATCAGATATACTTCCTACAACGTAATTTATTTGAGTTTGGTGATGATTTTCTATTATTAGTATGTCTGGTGGTGCTGCGTGTGTGTGTTTGTGTGCATGTACTCCGGTTACATATTCTTCGATTCTGTGTGTTGCTATGTGTGCTCTGGTGATTCTTATCAATGTATTCTATTTTATCCCGGTGGTCAGCATTCCCCAGTGCGTTATTATAGTATTCTGCATGTTCGCTGAAAATCTGAGAGTTAGGCGAGAGATTCTAAGAGAAATACTACGAGGAACCGATTTGATCATGGAAAGTGGGTAATTCGAGTTGTAATTAATATAGGTAAGGTTCTCGTTTATATTGTGGAAGGGTCGTATCAATCCTATGTTCAAATTAAGAGTTACGTCCAGAAAATTCACTTCTTTAAGATTTGGGTTACGTAAATTCCCACAAGATCCGTGACGTCCGCTGAATCATTGAAGCCCATGGTGATGTCGAAGTTAGTGGGTCTATCCTTACGCTCCCAGTAGCAGTTATCAAACAATTTAGCCATTCGCTCTGA
>CAXHJY010001657.1:37500-40000 GCA_964016885.1 Eledone cirrhosa
ATTGCTATTATTATTATTATTATTATTATTATTATTATTATTATTATTATTATTATTATTATTATTATTATTATTATTTTTTTTTTTTTTTTTTGTGCAATGGCCATACTCGATAACGAGGGGGCAGCCATCATGTATATATATATATGTATCTATGTATGTATGTATATATATATATGTATCTATGTATGTATATATATATATGTATCTATGTATGTATGTATATATATATATGTATCTATGTATGTATGTATATATATATATGTATCTATGTATGTATGTATATATATATATGTATCTATGTATGTATGTATATATATATATGTATCTATGTATGTATGTATATATATATATGTATCTATGTATGTATGTATATATATATATGTATCTATGTATGTATGTATATATATATATATGTATCTATGTATGTATGTATATATATATATGTATCTATGTATGTATGTATATATATATATGTATCTATGTATGTATGTATATATATATATGTATCTATGTATGTATGTATATGTATCTATGTATGTATGTATATATATATATGTATCTATGTATGTATGTATATATATATATGTATCTATGTATGTATGTATATATATATATGTATCTATGTATGTATGTATATATATATATGTATCTATGTATGTATGTATATATATATATGTATCTATGTATGTATGTATATATATATATGTATCTATGTATGTATGTATATATATATATGTATCTATGTATGTATGTATATATATATATGTATCTATGTATGTATGTATATATATATATGTATCTATGTATGTATGTATATATATATATGTATATATATATATATATATATGTATGTATATATATGTATGTATGTATATATATGTATGTATGTATATATATGTATGTATGTATATATATATATTTATGTATGTATATATATATATGTATATATATATATATATATATATATCTATGTATGTATATATATATATATATATATATATATCTATGTATGTATATATATATATATATATATATATATATGTATCTATGTATGTATATATATATATATATATATGTATCTATGTATGTATATATATATATATATATATATGTATCTATGTATGTATATATATATATATATATATATATATATATGTATCTATGTATGTATATATATATATATGTATCTATGTATGTATATATATATATATATGTATCTATGTATGTATATATATATATATATGTATCTATGTATGTATATATATATATATGTATCTATGTATGTATATATATATGTATCTATGTATGTATATATATATATATGTATCTATGTATGTATATATATATATATGTATCTATGTATGTATATATATATATATATATGTATCTATGTATGTATATATATATATATATATATGTATCTATGTATGTATATATATATATATATATGTATCTATGTATGTATATATATATATATATATGTATCTATGTATGTATATATATATATATATGTATCTATGTATGTATATATATATGTATCTATGTATGTATATATATATATATATATATGTATCTATGTATGTATATATATATATATATATATGTATCTATGTATGTATATATATATATATATGTATCTATGTATGTATATATATATGTATCTATGTATGTATATATATATATATATATATATATGTATCTATGTATGTATATATATATATATATATGTATCTATGTATGTATATATATATATATATATGTATCTATGTATGTATATATATATATATATATGTATCTATGTATGTATATATATATATATATATGTATCTATGTATGTATATATATATATATATATGTATCTATGTATGTATATATATATATATGTATCTATGTATGTATATATATATATATATATGTATCTATGTATGTATATATATATATATATATGTATCTATGTATGTATATATATATATATATATATATATGTATCTATGTATGTATATATATATATATATATATATATGTATCTATGTATGTATATATATATATATGTATATATGTATCTATGTATGTATGTATATATATATATATATATATGTATCTATGTATGTATATATATATATATATATATGTATCTATGTATGTATATATATATATATATATATATATGTATCTATGTATATATATATCTATATATATATGTATCTATGTATATATATATCTATATATATATGTATCTATGTATATATATATATATATATATATATATATATATATATGTATCTATGTATGTATATATGTATATATATATATGTATGTATCTATGTATATATATGTATGTATCTATGTATATATATGTATGTATCTATGTATATATATGTATGTATCTATGTATATATATGTATGTATCTATGTATATATATATATGTATGTATCTATGTATATATATGTATGTATCTATGTATATATATGTATGTATCTATGTATATATATGTAT
>CAXHJY010001657.1:45000-47500 GCA_964016885.1 Eledone cirrhosa
ATGTTTATATATGTATATATATATGTGTATACGTATATATATGTGTGTGTGTGTGTCTGTGTATAAACATAATGAATGAGATATAAGCTGAGAGTTATACATATATTTATATCTACGTAAATATCTGTGTGTGTGTGTATATATATATATATAATATATATATAATATATATGTGTGTGTGTGTATATATATATGAATGAATGCTTGAAAGGGTATTGTATTTAGGGTTAGATCTGTGATATATTTATTATGATATAATGATAATGTTTTTATCGTATCTGTGTCACTCAAGTGCTTAGAATATTATCACTTTGGTGATCTATTCATAACCAGATATCCTTGTGTTTCTCTATATAGTCCCCCACACGCGCACACACACACACACACACCGACACAGACACAGACACATACACACACACACACACACACACACACACACACACACACACACACACACACACACACACACACACACACACACACACACACACACACACACACACACACACACACACATTTATACAGACAGACAGATAGATATGTTTATCCCGGGTTCAATCGCGGGTAACCGAATGAAACTGTACTAGTACTGTAGAAGCCATTTCTATATTAGATATATATATATAACCGCTGTTTTGTAGAGAACCTTACTTCCCTTTTCTAACATAAAATATATATATATAAGGCAAAGAAATCGAAAATGCAACTGGAGTCTTTTTAGAATATTTATTTATTTCCTTTACCGGTGTCACAGTTCTTATGCTTTTCAAAAGTAAAATTGAGATGGAGGTCTTGTGTTTTAAGCTCACCTTCTCAATTCTATATTTGAAAAGCATAAGAACTGTGAAACCGGTAAAGGAAACCAATAAATATTCTTAAAAAGACTCCTGTTGCATTTTCGATTTCTTTTCCTTATACTTTCACCCGTGTTGGATATCTCGTTTCTTTTATTAAAAAAACCTCATTTACTTTATATATATATATACACCTACCTAACTGTTTGTCTTGCTTAATCTCTTTATTTTTTTATTTTTTTTATTTTTTACTTTTCTGTATCTATCCTTTGTCATCCTGTCTCTATTTTTGTACTACTGAAGAAGGGATGAAGCCCGACACGTCGAATATGTATTTCCTCCTTTTCTATATAAAGCGTGAAACTAATAAGACCCTGTGTACCTTTTTTGTTTCCTTGTACTATATATATATATATATATGTGGGAGGAGAAGTAAAATTTAGACCATATATATCCATACAAACACCACCCTAATGTTATGCACAGAACTGCATCTATGAAGGTGGATGAAGAAATAAAGCTATGCAGTTGTTTATTCGACTTGTGTAGATGTTCCTCTGTTAAAATGTTTACTGATATTATATATATATGGTTTCCCCCCAAAATGTATACACACTTCAGCAGCATTCTAATAAATGTGTATATATTACTTGAGACACTCTGGCTGTGTGTGTATGTATATATATATATATGTGTGTGTGTGTGTGTGTGAGAGAGAGAGAAAGAAAATGATAGATACATAGTTGTTTTTATACGATTAGAAATATATATATATATATATATATATATATATATATATATATATATATATATATATATAAACACACATACATGCTTATATTTGAGTGTGTGTGGTCGCACATATCTCTACACAGATATCTCGCAGAAAAGGCTTCTGTGTTTGCAGAAGTTTGAATACGAATATCAGTTCTATAAAAAGACAGGATATTTGTCGGAATTGAGGAATTGTATGGAGTCAGCAATATCTATGAGAGAAAGCTAAATAAAGATTTGGCTTATCTCATGCGCTAACAATTGATTACGTTGTCTTCCTTTTCCTCTTAGATTCCTTCGGATCTTTGGAACTTGGCATAAGTTTGGCCTGCACATGGCAGAGCAACAACACCGGATGTAGCGAGTTGGGCGCCTTTAAGCCAATAGATACTAAAGAAATATATCTATTATTCTATGTTCCATTGTGTTTACACACACACATTTATATATATATATATATATATATATATATATATATATTACACATATACATATATATATATATATATATACACACATATATATATATACACACATATATATACATATATATATATATATATATATATATATATACACACATATATATATATACACACATATATATATATGTATATATATATATATATATATATATATATATATATATATCTACACGCACACACACATACATACATAGGATTCATCATGTAGTCATATTAAAGAATATTATATGCACATGTATATATAAATAAGTACATAAAATATATTTATATATCATAATATATTTTATATACATATCTATTTCTCTCTCTCTCTCTCTCAACACACACACACACACACACGCGCACGCGCACGCGCACATATATATATATATATAAAGGCAATTCTTTGTTTATTCTTTCCTCGCATTTTATATATATATATATATATATATACGTATATATATATAT
>CAXHJY010001659.1:0-47500 GCA_964016885.1 Eledone cirrhosa
CCAAATAGTGAGTGTGTTCTGTTATTATTTCTGTCAATTTTATTACAACAATATGACCCTCCTTAAGTATAACAATATTTGCTTCGACACACGATTTCATATCAAAAACCTCGCAAAACAAATTCATCGCCGTTTATATATATACTATCTGGCCCGTCCGGCTGGCGCTCGGCTAGGCATACCTGCCCCCACCACTGCAAAGATACCACACACCCTCACGTATCACATTGTCCTTCCGACTCTCTCTCTCACTCTCTCTCTCAGAGGGAGGGGAAAAGAGAGGAGATAGGCCGTTAGATAGAGAGAGATACAATTAAAACGGAAAGTAAAAGAGTGTTGTCATATAGAGAGTGAAGAGACACAGAGAGTAAAGCAATTAAATTATAGGGAGGGTGAAAGAGAGAGAGAGAGAGAGAGAGAGAGAGAGAGAGAGAGAGAGAGAGAGAGAGAGAGAGAGAGAGAGAGAGACCACGCTCAACTTTATAATATTTGGGAGTGAATAGCGACTGAGAGTAAAGCATGTAAATTATAGAGATGGGGAATGATCTATTATAGTGAGAGGGAAGGGCGACGGAGAGACGACGCTCAACTTTATAATATTTGAGAGTGAAGAGCGACAGAGAGAGTAAAGCAGTTCAATTATAGAGAGGGGGGAATGATCTATTATAGAGAGAGGGAAGAGCGATGGAGAGAGTAAAGCTAACAAACTATAGGGAGGTGTGTAGGATACATATACATACATACATACATAATACACACGACACTCAGCTTTATAATATTATAGATGAATCTCAAGAAATATGGGAGAACTAGGCGTATGGAAGCTGTTAGAACAGCAAAATACCTTCGAAACAGCGTTGGGTAAAATATTACCTCGAAGGACAGAGATCAGCGGCGAGATGTGAGTTGGCTCGAATGAACTTTATTGATAATCATTGTATAAAATCAAAGAAAAAGAAAAACATCCCGAGTGAGGTTAATCAACCCGACTGTTATTTCTAGCAGGTTAGGAGACAACCATGTAGGATTCTGTACGTTGTAGGCGATGCTCATGTATCGTGGCCAGCGTTTCCGTGGATTCGAACGCTGGTTTACACACACACACACACACACACACACACACACACACACACACACACACACACACACACCCACACACACACACACACACACACACACACACACACACACACACACACACACACACACACACACACACACACACATATAGTATCCTATATCTATATATCTCTATATATAAAACTGTTGTTGTCTGTGTGTGTGTGTCCTCATTTTTGCAAAGTCTATACAAATCCACATTTCTACTCCGATTGACTTCAAACTTGCATTTGTATATTCCTTGCGGTCTAAAGATATTAACTGCAGCTTTTATTTTTCAAGTTTCTGTTGTTAAAGGGGTGTTAGGCGCCGGTTATCGATCTCCGTCGCGCTCTTATAATATCTGTCTGTATGCCTGGCTGTCTGCATTACGACATTCTAACGAACATTGATTATGTTCGCTATTATCCGTTCATTGCCAGGGAACGTCTTCACGAACCAAAGTATCGTCTTCCTGTTTTCCTTCGGTTGCAACGTTTTTCGAAATATTTACTTCTACGTTCACAGATTGATGTGTTTAGTTTCAGAAGATCCCGTTAAGGGTGAAAGCAACGATTCTTTGCTTAAACTTTAATCTGTTATTTTAATCTATATATGTATATATATAAAACTGAGGAAGAATGTATGTATGTCCGTATGTACGTATGTACGTATGTACGTACGTACGTATGTATGTATATATGTATGTATGTATGTATGTATGTATGTATGTATGTATGTATGTATGTATGTATGTATGTATGTATGTATGTGTGTATGTGTGTGTGTGTGTATGAAACCCGAGAAGTACCCAACCGATGTTTTCAAATTTTACATGTGTATTACTTATGTTTCAGGGAGTGTTATGCACATAAAAAAGTTCCACTTTTTGATCCCCTAGAGCCCGCATTAGGTAAAAATCTGCGTTTCTTTTCAGCTTTTTAGGGTTTCTTTGAGGCGTTACGTCAGACCGATTTCCTTGAAATTGTAACTATGTATTAGTCAGTCTCTTCTTCATACCGTGAGCAAAGAAAATCCAACTTTTTTTATGGCCTAGGGCCCGCATTAGGTGAAAAACTTCATTTTTGAGGCTTCATTTTTGAGGCGCTACGTCTAGCCCATTTCCCCCTAAATTTCAAGGCATATTATGCACATAAAAAAATTCATTTTCTTGATCCCCTAGGGTCCGCATTAACTGAAAACCTGCCTTTTTCCTGCTTCATCGAGGAAAATCTTAGATTATCCAGCCATCAGAGTATTGGGTTTATTTCTTTACATATTTTCCAGCCATGCAGTTTTTCCACTATTAGGTCTGTTGGCAGTCCGCGTTCCAAAATACCTTATCCTGTGCAACGCCGGGTACCACTGCTAGTATAGTATAAAGTATTAGAAGTCCCATCATCCTTTTGAGAAACCTGGACCCACCACGTCTATGCAATGGTACACGCTTAAGAGTCAGGTGGATGATGAACCATCTCCTAGCGGTCACTATTCTCGTAGGCAATCAATCATCAAGGAGAAAATGCATTTATTCCCAAGATTCGTCTCGCCCATTTGTCCACCAAGTTCCCCGTTAGAGCCAGTTTTACTATGACCATGGCGGACTGGGTCTAAAATATTGGTTGCCAGGAGATGAAGGGGGCCCGCCTACATATAGAATGCTATCATTGGCCCCTAAAATACGTACTAGCAATGCTACCGTGGACCCCTTGGGGCCCACTTGTCATTGGGCAACCTGGCAACCTGGCCAGTCCGCCACTGTATATATATATATATATATATATATACATATACATATACATATATATATATATATATACATATATATATATATATATATATATATATATATATATATATATATATATATATATATATATATATATATAGTTATGTAATAAACGAAATATATATATGTATATATCTATATATATATACGTGTGACGGTATTTTAACGATAGTTATAGCTCTGATTTATTTGAATTATAGAGCCCTCTGCCGCTCATCTCGAATTTTGTTTATCGTGAACTCGTGCGCCGATTTTTCGATACTCGATTATTCTACTATATTTAGCTCTAGACCTAGCTATTGACCAGTTAATTTTATTGTTCATTTTTTGTCGATTCTATTAAATGATGAATAGCTCCTGTTTATTTTAACATGTCTATTGAGCACTCTTATTCGATATGTGTTATTCCACATTTTCCCGAATATTTTTTGCGGATATAAAGGTTATCTCCCTTGCTGAAATCCATGTGCGTATTTTCAGCCTGGGTTTTGTCTTTTCATCCGTTCGGACTAAAGCTCGTTGAAGAAATAACTCCAGTCCCCCGTCGTTTGTAAGTCTTATATTTTTATGTGAGCTGATAGAGGACGGTTTAAGGATTTACAGAAACCCAAGAAGCTAGATATACCATCTCTCTAGTGGGTCCGGGTATGCTTTTTACATTCATTTGATTTATTGATTTATTGATAATTTATCTGAGTGTCCCGAATCTTCCATATCGCAATTTTTCGGTTGTTTGGTTGATTGTAGACATATTCTACGTGTGACGGTATTTTAACGATAGTTATAGCTCTGATTTATTTGAATTATAGAGCCCTCTGCCGCTCATCTCGAATTTTGTTTATCGTGAACTCGTGCGCCGATTTTTCGATACTCGATTATTCTACTATATATATATATACATATTTATATATAATTATGACTAATGGCTCTAGGAAATCCATGAACGACACCACATCTTTTAACTTTGATTTTGAAAGTAGGTTTATAATTATTAATATTCATTAAGGTTTTGTTGCTGCCTCGGCGGAATAGTTGGATGATTCATAGGCGGTGGTGATGCAGGTCTGAAGTTCGATCCTGGTCCGGAGTAGGGTTCCCGGTAAACCTTTTCAATTTTTTTCTATGGGATGTAAAATATAAACTGAAAAAGATTACATGTACCTCTTGACCAGGATTGAACCCAAGACCAGGACCTCCACCGTATTTAGTACCTACCGCTGTGCCACAGAGTCAACTACGAAAGTCTTATGAGAATTCATACTTATAAACCTACTTTCAAATTTTCAACACAAAATGATGTGGTGCCGTTCATGTCTTTCTTAATGTTATTGCTCCTACTTAAGGTCCACTTCTAAATAATTTGGGTGTTCCATAAACTTTCTTTCTCTTAAACTTCAGGTATTTTTTGAAAGTTAAGCATTGGTCCCTAAAATACTACAGTGAGCCCTGCAATGTTACGGCAACCTGGGTATCCGGCCAGTCAGCCACTGACCATAAATACAGCTCAGGATCAGAGTCCCAGAGTTGTAGGATTGAATATGAGAGAATCGGTATTTATCAATGGACAGTTATATGTAAGTTGTTCACGAGTGGGAACACTTAGAAATCTTCATGTACTATGCACGAACAGTATAACGAAAGATCTGGTGTAACTGGAATTTTGGAGTATTGTTTCATGCCACACACACACACACACCACGGTCTCGCCTCATACTATAAACCAAACAATGCATCGAATACAGTTGTTTTCTCTTCTACCTGTCTTTTATCTATTTACCTGCATGAAGCTGGGTGCCTCAGCTAGTATCTCTCTCTCTCCATCTTGTCAATATCGTGTAAGACAGAACAAAAGGGAGACACAAAATAAAAACCATATTCACTGAGGAGATCACAGAATGTGTGACGAAAGAGCTTTGACAATATATAAACAACCACCCGGTTATCGAACCAACCAATCAACCAACCAGCCAACCAACCGGAAATTTATAATAAATTGAAGTGAAAACCACAGGTGTGTCTCTTTTTGTTGGCAGCATGGCCCTCCCAAAGTATAGCAATATCTGTTTCAACACACGTTTTCAGATAAGAAATCTTGCAAAGCAAATTCAAAAATGATGTATATATATATATATATATTTTCCCCTACTATATCTAGCGTAAAACTAATGATATATTTTTTCATTGTACTGTTTCGTTTGCTTTGTATTTCTGTTTGTCTTTTGTATATACTGTATATATATATATATGGTCGGGATTTTACATCTCTCTCTATATATATATATTTTGTCTGGTGATCCTGTGAGTACACAGGTCAAACTACAAAGTAACAAGAATCTACTTCGGTATTAAGTACACATTCTCAGTCCGTCAACTTTATACGGACACACACACACACACACACACACACACACACACACACACACACACACACACACACACACACACACACACACACATATATATATATATATAAGAAAGTAAGTCCATAGAATCATTTGATAAAATCTATACAGTATTTCTCCTCCCAATCAGCATAATCAACCACATAAAAAAAATCAATTAAACGAGGCTATAAGTTTAAAATGTACCTATGAAGAAACAATAGTAAATAAATGATAGCTATTTTATCCGCCATCCACGGCCACAGATTTACCTAGTATTTCTAATAGCACGTAGAAATTGACTAGACATATAGCTAACCATACACAATTAGGTACAAAATCAAAGTTAGAAGAAAAATGTAGATACACGTACCAAAATTATGTTTCTAACCCCGAAGGTTTCATTTGCTTTTTGGAAATATCCGATCATGGATAAATCAACGAGTTTCGAAATCACCAGGAAACAAACTCAATTGGACAAAGATTTTTCTTAAATGATCCCCGCCAGAAACAAATTCAAAATGGCTAATAATTGTCACATGGCCAGTGGTCAAGTCAGAAAGCTTGTGATTGGTGCCTGACGGCGAGTAGGCTGGCTGCTAGAAAGCGCAGCCGAATACTGCCTAAAGTTTTACTCAACCTTACGGGAGTATATAAAATATAGAGGTTTACATATACATAAACTAGACAGAGCCATATATATATATATATATATATGTTTTTGGCAACCATTCACGGTGTGGCTCAATGACGAATTAATTAATTAAATATTCAACAATCAGAGCAATATATAAGAAAGTAAATCTATAGAATCATTTGATAAAATATATACAGTATTTCTCCTCCCAATCAGCATAATTAACCGCACAAAAAATCAATTAAACGAGGCTATAAGTTTAAAATGTACCTTTGAAGAAACAATAGATAAATAAATGATAGCTATTTTATCCGCCATCCACAGCCACAGAAGATTTACCTAGTATTTATAATAGCCCGTAGAAATTGACTAGACATATAGCTAACCATACACAATTAGGTACAAAATCAAAGTTAGAAGAAAAAAATGTACATAAACATACCAAAATTATGTTTCTACCCCCTGAGATTTCATTCGCTTTTTGGAAATATCCGATCATGGATAAATCAACGAGTTTCGAAATCATCAGGAAACAAACTCAATTGGACAAAGATTTTTCTTAAATGATCCCCGCCAGAAACGAATTCAAAATGGCTAAGAATTGTCACATGGCCATATATATATAACGAAGGAAGTGTGGTAAGGAACCAGGTGGACCATAACGCACCATAGTACTTGATACTTAGGTTAGTAGAGTGGGTATTAGGAAAAGAGTCAGGAGCCCGACGGCTGAGCTCCGGCCGTTTCGACGCTCAACCGTCGGACTCCTGACTCTTCCCCCCCCACACACACATATACACACATATATCTATATATATCTATATATATATATCTCTCTCTCTATATATATTTACATGGTAAGTATTGGATTCGTTTTTTCATGCAAGAATTTAGTTCCTCTGTTTGGCTCCTACTTCTGGGCAACATCGTTTCCATATCGTTATAACATCAAGATAAATGTGTTGGTCAGTTTAAGTGCACGTGCATGTGTGTGTGTATGCATGTATAGTTGCAAGTATATACGGGTGTAGGTGTATGTATATAGGAAATGGATATAAAATCGGGAAAGACATAGAGCGAGGGAGGCGGTGTAAGTGACGGATGAGAGAGAGAGATATATATAGATAGAGAGAGGGGGAGAGAAAGGGTTAGTAGAAGGGGTAAGAAAATAATTGATAGAGTGAGAGAGAGAGGTAATTTAAGTGGCAGGTAAGGGAGAAGAGAGAAAGAGAAAGACAGAGTGAGAGAGAGAGAGAGAGAGAGAGAGAGAGAGAGAGAGAGAGAGAGAGAGAGAGAGTGTGTGTGTGTGTAAGAGAGTGAGAGAAAGGGTAAGTATGAGGGGTAAGAAAATAATTGATAGAGTGAGAGAGAGAGGTGGTTTAAGTGACAGGGAAGAGAGAAAGAGGCAGACAGCGATAAAGGACAAAAAAGGGATAAAGATATGAAAGAAAGCGAATTTGAAAACATTTCATATCTCATATAAGCTATATATGTAAGTGTATGTGTGTGCACGTGTTTGTGTGTATGCGTATGTCGTGTAGAAAGAGAAAGAAAGGAGAGAAAAGAGAGCTATGGACAGAGAGGGAAAAAGAAATGACAAAAATAAAGAATAAGGAGACTAGGAAAGGGGTGTCGTGTGAGGTTTATGTAAAAGGGGTTGTTCTAAGAAAGAAAGGAAGAAAGAAAGCAATTTGAAACGAAAGAATGAAGACGGAAAGAAGAAAAGAAGATACCGATTTTCAAATCATTTTATTTCTGCAGTAACCCAAGGCTAGCCAGCATTGATTATATGACAAAACAATATAATAATTCAAATACACACACACACACACATATATATATATATATATACACATATATATATATGTATATACATATATATATATGTATATATATGTATGTATATATACATATATGTATGTATATATATATATATATATATATATATATATATATATATATATATATATATGCGCGTGTGTGTGTGTATGTATATATGTATGTGTATATATATATATATATTTCATTACACACACACATATATGTATATGTGTGTGTTTTTTCTTATGTATTCGTATATTTTCTTTTTATATATGTTTTTTATATTTGAAACCTTCAAATGGCAAATTGATAGCTTGATGGTAGAGACACGATTATATCAATAATGACAGATTTTCGATTTACATATATAGACATTTCACTTCAATTACCTCTCTGAGAGCTAACATCATACTATACAAAGTGGGCGGGGAAGGGCCTTCTGACGTCAAGTCCTGTCCATCGATGATGCACTGGGTTCGCGGTTAAATCATTGTTTTACTGGCCCACTAACCTACCTGCTTTCTCTGATAGTTCTCTGATGTCGAATTTCACTTCAGTTGTAAGTATTGTCGTTGTTATTGTTAACCCTTTCATTACCATATTTCTAATGAAGTACACAGCCCAGTATTTTCAAATCATTTAAAATACAATAAAGAATTTAGAGTGATTTAGTAAAATAATTAACTTTCTCATTATTAAGCTCATCTTTGGAGCATAATTTAAAAATATTTAAATATAAAATTATGATGGAAAGTTTGTAGCTAAATTGATACTTTCGTAATGATATTTCTAATGAAAGACACTGCCTCTGATTTTCTAATAATTTTCTTATATAATCAAGAATGTGGACGTATTCAGTAATATAACTAACTTTCTCATTATGATGCTAGTGTTTGGATCATAACAAAGCTTCCTACATACAATTATGGTGAAAGTTATGAGATAAATATAAAGAATTTTCGTTACTATATTTTCAATGAAGAGGAAAGACTGTGATTTTCAACTAATAAGAAAATTATAAAGAATTTGTAGGCATTTAGTAATATAACTTCCCACAAAGCTCGTGTTTCGAACGTAACTTAACAACATTCTTCCATAAAATTATGTGGAAACGTTTTTCGATAAATATAAACACTGCAACCCTTTTCTGCTCTCCATATTTTTATGTAAGCCACCGACTACTATTTTCAAATTCTTCTGAAAATAATCAAGAATTTGGAAATATTTATTTAGTAAACTTCTATGGGAATCCATAGTTATTCCATATAAATTTTAATTTCAAATCCAAAGAATACAGCTAAACCGTTGTCGTGCTTCTGACTAAATCTACGCTACTGATTACATCACACTGAGTTCCACAGAAGAAAAAGAAGAAGAATTAACTCCAACACTAGTACTCTATTCATCGAGCTCATTATTTATCGAATTTAAAAGCATGAAAGGCAAAGTTGACTACGATTGGATTTGAATTCAGAGCACTGAAAGCAGGAACAAATACTGCAAGGCATTTTATCCGACGTTTTAAAGACTCTGTCAAATCACTGCCTATGTAGCTTATAACTTAACCTTCCAGCTCCATCTCCACCTCTAATCATTGCGCTTGTTCCTCATATAACTCGTTTGCTTCTTAACACCCTCAGAACAAAAACTTTTAGTGTTTACTCAGGTCTCCATACAACATGACAACAGACACTTATTGAATGTTTTTGAGGGAAATTAACCTCCAAGGACATGAACAAGTTATAAAATAAGACGTTTTATGTGGTATATACATACATATATATATTATATACACACATATATACATATATATACATATATATACACATATATACATATTCACACACACACACACACACACACACACACACACACACACACACACACACACACACACACACACACACACACACATATATAGAGATGTTTATCGGCCAAGTTCCGTTTATGTATGTATATTATATATATATATATATATATATTTATATATATATATAATATACATACATAAACGCATCTTGGCCGATAAACATCTCTACATAATTTAATTAAATCTTGAAAAGTATCTCATCCTTGGCTAAAATATATGAGTGTCTTAACTTCTCGCCCTCTCTTGGGATAACCAGAAACGTCGTGCCTAGATTGGTCAAAAGTGTGAAGGGAATTAAAAGCAAAGAAAAAAGAAGAGCATTGTATTAGTTACCAGTGGAAACACGCATATAGAGGTACGTTGTACTTAATCATAAGGTTTAACGGGAATATTTTAAAAAAGCGACAGTTTTTGCTGGGGAAAACAGCACCGGTAGAAAAAAAGTCACTCTTTATTTAAATATAAAAAAAAAAAAAAAAAAGGTCACTTTTGGATTGAAAGATTTTTTCACTTTTGGCTAGGAAAATACGTCACAATTTTGACGAGGAAAAAATATTATTCAAATACCATAAAACAAAACGTAATTTATGTAACATAATGGGAACGTAACTATAAATCTATAAGAAAAACAATTTCCATTCATAACACTTACATTTCTATTAGGTCTAGGTTAGGTTTACAAGGAAACCAATATATATATATATATAGATTCTAAACATTGGTACAGCTTTATATATATATATGGGGTTTATATATATATATATATATATATATAAAGAAAAAGAGATGAAATCGAAAATGCAACTGGAGTCTTATTTTTTTTTAAAATATATATATTTATTTGGTTCCTTTACCGGTTTCGCAGTTCTTCTGCTTTACAAAAGGTGAGTTGAGATGGAGGGTCTGTGGTTTTTCTCACGTGAGAAAAACCACAGACCCTCCATCTCAACTCACCTTTTGAAAAGCAGAAGAACTGCGAAACCGGTAAAGGAACCAAATAAATATATATATTTAAAAAAAAAATAAGACTCCAGTTGCATTTTCGATTTCATCTCTTTTTCTTTATACTTTCACTCGTGTAGGACACCTCGGTTATTTTTCATTTTGTAAAAAAACCCTCACTTTCTAATATATATATATATATATATATATATATATATATATATATATATATATATATATATATATATATATATATATATATATATATATATATATATATATATGTATATATACAAGAAGGTAGTACAGCATAATCGAAGCTCTGGTTGCAGGCAAGCTAACGAATGCTGTCGAGAAGTGCAGCCAAAAGCACTCAATAAGGAAGTTTACTTTAGAGTTATAACATTACGTTTAGACAGCTATGCAAATTGAAGCCAGCGACCGAAGAGCGAACCGCTAGGACCAGAACAACGAAAACACCGACTCAGGGAAAAGTTTGACTGTTACCTGGACCATCATGGACGTATTACATAATATTATATAACATTTCCACTAGATTTTTGTAAATCCGAAATCAACAAAATCTATTTGCAGGGGCCTGCAAGTTAATTGGTCTTTGGAAGATAGAACAGTGGAATTTACTTCGTCAACAAGTTTTCGTTCTGCCTCCACCGGTTGCAAGAACTAGTAGTAAACACTGCTAGTAGTCACGTGGTTTCTCCGAAGGGAGGTAACCCCCGGTTTTGGCTGTAAAATTAAAAATGTTAACAAAGGAATTAAATCCTTTACACAAACCGAATGAAAGCTCTCAACTACATGTTATTAAACAAACATAAATAATTAACCAATCAATAGAATTGTCTAATTAAATTAATCAATTAATCATTAAATCTAGGAGATAATAATACAAGAAGGTAGTACAGCATAATCGAAGCTCTGGTTGCGGGAAAGCTAACGAATGCTATCGGGAAGTGCAGCCAAAAGCACTCAATAAGGAATTTTACCTTAGAGTTATAACATTATATATATATATATATATATATATATATATATATATATATGAGCGGAAAAAGTAAACATCAAACAATCTTTTAAATAAAATAAAATACGATTTAAATATTTACCTCTTGTAGTGCCATGACCGACGGTTTCGCTTATCAAAAGATTGGAAATTCAGAGAATTTCCAATGGAAAGATATAGCTCTTCAGATAGCTTTTCCAAATCTACTAGACATAAGTCCGTATAGATGTAAATATATCACCCACTGCCCAGTGAATGAATCAAGCCGTTAAAATGACCCACACACTTATTGGACCGTTAGAGAAAGCGGGAATTATAGACTCGCTGATATTTCATGCATGATACAGCATGATTCAGCATTTTTTTCTCTACATTAAGGAGAATTAGATAAATGATATAGATATCCTAGTAGGTACTAGGTACCCACGGAAATATATATGGTGTCTATAATAGTGGTTGTTCTATGGAACTAATTTGAGATACCAGAACTGTAAATATGAGCGGAACAAGTAAATATTAAACAATCTTTTAAATAAATTAAAATACGATTTAAATATTTACCTCTTCTAGCATCATGACCGACGGTTTCGCTTATCAAAAGATTGGAAATTCAGAGAATTTCCAATGGAAAGATATAGCTCTTCAGATAGCTTTTCCAAATCTACTAGACATAAGTCCGTATAGATGTATATATATATATATATATATATATATATATATATATATATATATATATATATATA
Organism: Eledone cirrhosa; assembly: GCA_964016885.1. Classification (NCBI taxonomy): domain Eukaryota; kingdom Metazoa; phylum Mollusca; class Cephalopoda; order Octopoda; family Eledonidae; genus Eledone; species Eledone cirrhosa. Next base: position 12,303 of record CAXHJY010001659.1, read on the forward strand.
TATATATATATATATATATATATATATATATATACTCTTGGTATGATTTCCAGATATAAGATATGACTCTTTATTATTATCATTTTTTATATGAAATAATGATTGATCTTCCTTGTATCCCATGTCTGATTTAGCCTTAGAGAATAGAATAGCTATGTGTGTATATATACACATTTATTACGTTTTAATATCTCTGTGGGTGCATTGGTTGTGTATACATATGGCTATTCTTTTAATATCCAATTGAGTTCTTATACACGTGGTTAATACCTAACAGGTTTAAATGACCAGCGTGTATATTGTTTTATTTTAAGATGACCTCCCTTTACCCTTTTGGGGACAGCGTGTATTTTATCTTTGGGAGGACTGCTGGATTATCTAATCTACCAGTCTCTTCTTAGCGCTGAGCGAGACCATGACCATTCTATTAATGTCGATATAATTCTTATATCGATATTATTTGGGCATCCACTGATGAGTTTATAAGAACCCGCTTGTGTATAAAAGTATGGATTATATACAAGTTTCTACATAACCTGGAAATTATTTATCCCAAATTGTAAAAATCTTATAACGAAACTGCTGTCTGGAAGGAAAGAGATATTTATTTAATAATGTCTCATATGAAATAATACAACCAGCTATCCACGAAATACTGATTAGTTAGCACCCCAAACACTAAATTGGGATAATACTTAGGTATATCCTAATGTTTGTTGAGTGAGATGGAGTTGGTCGGAGTATCGCTTAAGGCTTTCTCTGTTTATGTATTGTATATATATATATATATATATATATATATATATATATATATATATATATATATATATAACGAAGGAAATGTGGTAAGGAACCAGGTGGACCATAACGCACCAAAGTACTGAATACTTAGGGTAGTAGAGTGGGTAACAGGAACGAGTAGGACCCCGACGGCTGAGCTCAAGCCGTTTCGACGGCTAATTCAGTCCAGAATTAGCCGTCGAAACGGCTGGAGCTCAGCCGTCGGGGTCCTACTCGTTCCTATATATATATATATATATATATACATATATACACTATTTATTCTTGTCTCTGTCTGCGCATGCGTTTGAGTGTGTGAGTAATGTTTGGTGTGTGTCTTTATATGTGTTTGTTGTTATTGTACTTGTGTGTGTGTGTGTGTATATATATATATATTTATTTATTTATATTTCCCTTAAGTCAGTACTGTTGGTTTGGGTATGGTTGTTGTTGTTATGCCATTCGTTCTTTCTGTTCAACCTAGGTCTTCTCAGTTCTATCTCAGTTGCTTCTCTGATTGCCAACCTGTTGAGTCATTGCGTTGCTTAGATATTATTTTAATTTCTATGTTGTCTATATTACCGTCATACCTTTGTTTGCCGTATTCATATAGTACTGAACTGTATATTTGATTCGACACACGATTTCATATCAAAAACCTTGCAAAACAAATATATATATATATATGTATATTGTATAGTGTATGTATTGTATGTATGTATATATATATATATATATATATATATATATATATATATATATATATATATATATATATATATATATATATATATATGTATATGTATGTATATTGTATGTATATATATTGTATGTATGTATATTGTATGTATGTATATTGTATGTATATATATATATGTATGTATGTGTATATGTATGTATGTATATGTATATGTGTATATATGTATGTATATATATATGTATTCCAGTACAACCTGTCCCATGGTCAGGTCGTTGGCGACTAAACTGGCAACCCCACCAAGGTTTCTTGGTGAGGAGGGTGACTTTGGACATCCTGCAGGACTAAAAACAAAACCTGTCAAAGGCAAAGGAGCTCTTAAGAGTCAATGTCCATCCAAAATCACCGGGAGAGATGACCCCTTAGCCTTTGTCAAGGCAGAATTCTAGGAGAAGGAAAACTCTGATATAACACCTGCAACCCTGATGGTATCCAATGATGTTGACTTGTTCTTCTTTTTGGTAAATATCATCTTGGTTATGAGAGTGGGACTGGCTTTGTGCAGTGCCTTTGCTCACTATAAAAGCTTCACGGCACAGGCATTGCTTTATATCTGGAGATCTCTCTACATTTGTCCTCACATGGTACCATGGGCCCAGCACTATGTGTCAGTAATTGTCACAGGTGTAGTGTTTGTACCAGCGTTTTCAAGTCGCTGGCTGGACTAAAAAGTCACACTCGTTCAGCGCATCGGTAGGGGTTCTCCTACATGGATATAAAGTAGTGGCCGTACTCGAAGACGAGTTGGCAGCCACCATATATATATATATATATGATGGCTGCCGTCTCGTTATCGTGTAAGGCCATTGCACGATATACCATTATTAATAATTATTAATTAATTCTATCGTGTAATGCCTGTGCATGAAGATATTTTTTAAAGTGAGGCAAGACCTTTCACTGCGCCAATCCCACTCTCTGAGCGACAGTAGCTATAACCAGAAAAGAAGAAAATATCAGCATCATCGGTAACTACTGAGCTGCAGGTTTCGGTGTTATCCCAGTTTCCTGAGTTGCCTTCTCCTAGAAGAATGCCCTGACAAAGGCTAGGGGTCCTTCACTTCGAGTGGTTTAACTGCGCGATCGGGTGTCCAGCCCGGCTTTTTCTATGTCCCCCCCGCGCATATACATACACATGCACCCATGTATATACACATATACATATGTACATGTGTATATATATATTTACACACTTTTGGATGGTCGTTGACTCTTATGAGTTCTTCCGCCCTCCTTTGCATGTATATATATATATATATATGTATATATATATATATATATATATATATATATATATATATATATATATATATATACATACATACACACACACACACACACACACACACACACACATATATATATATATATATACATATATTTACAGTAAACATGTTGACTAATCAGGGTTGCGTATGCAACATACCGATCAGTGAATAATTAGATTTAAGCATATAACCTCATGTGTTTTCTTCCAAATATAATTTGTTAATCCAAATATAATTTGTGACAGAGTATATGTACAATAAACTTAATGGCGAAGGACCGATATGGTATTTTCGCTACGAAGGTCCAGCAAAAACATCATATCGGTCCACTCCCTTGACATTAGCTTAATTTGTATTGAGAACGTAATCTTATTACCTAAGATGCTGGTACGGGCGGGCGTAACTTAACATTTAATACAACACAACATTAGACCTCGTAACAGCACTGAGTGTTTCCAACGGCGCACCGCCTGTAATTGTAGTTACACACGTGACTAACACACACATGACTAACGCACACACACACACACAGACGCGCGCGCGCGCGCACACACACACACTCACACCTGAGCACTGTACATACTAATTTCATTTTTATTATTATATTATATAATATAACATATAGGGTGGTGGACTGGCAGTATCGGTAGAGCGTCAGACACCATGCTTTGCAGTACAGTTATGGCCATTTGCGTTCTGAGTTCAAATCCCGCCGAGGTTAACTTTGCCTTTCATCCTTACGAGGTCGATAAAATAAAGTACCAGTGGTGCACTGGGGTAATCGCTGGCCTTGTGCCAAAAGTAGAAACTATTATTATATAATATATAAAAATACGTGATGGTGATATATGATGGCGATGACTTCAATATGAAGATAGCTAAAGGTTGGATCTCTTTCGTCTATTCTGCGTGCGTGCACGCTGGTGACTGATGTGGCGGATCGAAGAGTGGCAAGTCCGTCCACAGCAGTAGCAGCGACATGTCTCTGTTGTGCATGGCTCCACCCTGACACACCCTTTCAGCTGGGCTCTCCTCTCCTTTAGGCTGAAACGATGATTTGCCTAAGATGCGCTGGTAGCCGGCCAAATGATACGGTGCCAAGCATTGCGGTCAGCAGCCTGGGTGGTCCACTAGTGGGGGTCAATGTTACATATTTTGAAGGTCCTTTTTAGATTGTCTTTCTACCGCTTCTTGGGCGCACTACTGTTTCTACAGCCAGACAATCTTTCTCCGTAGAGTATAAACTTTGGGAGGCGATGCTCCACCACTTTCGAATCATGCCCCTCCCAGCGAAGCTGTATCTTCATAAGAGTGGCCTAAATAATGGTGGTCTGGGCTTTCTCTAGGACCTCTGTGTTGGTGACATTGTCACTTCAGTTAATGTTTAATATGGTACACACTAGAACGACTACACACATACCCAACACGCCAGCCGCTGTTACTTTTTATACAAGTCAGCTCTCTCGCACATAACCTACAACAACAGCCCTGTAACCTCACTATCCTCTAACACGCCTTACAACCTTCATACTCTCACAGGTTTATACTGACAAATACACACACATACACAAGCACACGAGAATGAGAATTCAACACGATGCTTATCTCCCGTTTAATATTCTTAAATATATGACCTGCACTTTGCGAAAGTGGCTAACTACACACGAGTTTTCCTCTTGAAAAATCACAGCCCCCATTTCTTTCTTTTCTTGCTGTCATCTTTCTATTTCTACTCTCTCTTATTCCGTTCCGATGAAGCCTTAGCGTCCGAAAAGTTATGATTCTTTTTCTACTATATCAAGTATCAAACTAATATATATCATCATTGTACAGTATTGTCCTCCCGTGCTGCATTTGCTTGTTGGATTTTCAGATGCATCGGTTGTTAGTTGTCACGACACTGCATCCTTCAAAACCTCTATGCTTACAGAAATTCGCCAACACTACATCTGATATTCCCCTTCCATACACACGCACGCATGTATTTGTGTGTATATCATGACTCATACACTGTTTATTTTCCTGACATTTGTACATTATTCTATGTACTACACTTGCACCTTTGATGAGTTGTAGAGCTCCTGAGCACAGTACACAATAATATCATTATTATAATATATATATATATATATTTCGTTTCTGAATTTGTTTAGCAAGATTCTTTATCTGAAATCGTGTGTTGAAACCGATATTGTTATACTTTGGGAGGGTCATGTTGCCAATAAGAAACACACGCACCAGTTGCTTTCACTTCAATTTATTATATATTTATAAATTTATAAATTTACAAATCTACAAACTTATAAATTTCTGGTTGGTTGGTTGGTTCCACAACCAGATAGTTGTTTATATATAGTCATAGTCCTTTCGTCACACACTCTGTGACCTCTTCAGTGACTGGGGATTCCTTTCTTTGTTTCTGTGCCTTTCATTTCTTCTGTCCTACGCCATTTTGTTTCTGTGTGTGTGTTGTGTGCTCAGTTTGCGCATGCGCCACATCCGGGTGTCTGTGTGTGTTTGTGTTCATTTATCTATTTGTTTATTTATTTATTTATTTATTTACATGTTGTTGGTTGGTTGTTTGTTCTATGTGTGTGTGTGTTTTCATTTTGTCCTTAATTGTAAGTTGTGATGTTGCTGTTCCACTCATATTTTCTATTTAATTTTGGTTGTAATTCTTTTATGCTTACTGCCTCTGTAATTTGCCTAAACATTGCATCTTTTCTGTGTGTGGGTTCTATTTTTATTTATATATATATATTAGAAAATGAGATTTTTTTTTAACACAATGAAAAATAACCGGTGTCCTACACGAGTGAAAGTATAAAGAAAAAAAGATGAAATCGAAAATGCAACTGGAGTCTTATTTAAAAAAATATATATATTTATTTGGTTCCTTTACCGATTTCGCAGTTCTTCTGCTTTTCAAAAGTAGAGTTGAGATGGAGGGTCTGTGGTTTTTCTATATATATATATAACAAAGAAGGTGTGGTAAGATACCAGGTGGACCCATAACGCACCAGGGTATTCGATACTTAGGGTAGTAGAGTGAGTAATAGGAAAAAAGTCAGGACCCCGACGGCTGAGCTCCGGCCGTTTCGACAGCTAGAGCTGTCGAAACGGCCGTCGGGGTCCTGACATTTTTCCTATATATATATATATATATATATATATGTGTGTATGTGTGTGTGTGTGTGTGTGTGTGTGTGTGTGTGTGTGTGTGTGTGTGTGTGTGTATCACTAGGGGAACCAGTAATCTTTATTTACATTGCACCTTTTCGCTGCACGGCTCTCAGCTCACCGCAATGCAATATACCGACGCCACCTCGACGACGACGACCACCACAATCAGCCGAATCGCCACTAGCTCCAACATCACCACAAGTACCTCACAACTAGAATATTGAAGTTTAGCATTAGCAGCATCACTTTAGATCACAAATATTTGTGGAAGAGCACAGTTGATTAAATATTTCATCTTACCCGGAATGATGAAAGGCTAAATTCTATCCCGGCGGGATTTTAACTAGAACTCAAAGGGGGTACTAAAAATACCGCTTAGCATTTATCATTTCTACGGCATATTACAATTTTAGCTCCCCCCCCCCCCCCCCCCCCTGTATCAAGACTCAAGAATATTACTAATATTATTTATATAAATCTTTCTTTGATCTTTCCCAGATACGCAAGATCATTTGCAGATCTTCTGCTGATTCAGATAAGCAAGTTTTATTTAATTTTCACCCACACGGACGCACGCACTTACACACACACACACACACACACACACACACACATACGCACACACACGCGCAAACAGGCACACAGGCACACACACACACACACACACACACACACACACACACACACACACACACACACACACACACACACACACACACACACACACACACACACACACACACACACACACACACATATATATTTATATAAACTCACACACAATTCTAATGACTCAACATCTATTGATAATCTTAAAAGCTCTTTACCTCGCACGCACAAACACATGCACATGCACATACACATGCACATGCACATACACAAACAGTCATACGTTAAGACGCTTGATCTTGGATAATATGTTTCCGCGTTCAATTCTATTCGCTTAAAATACACTAGGACAGAGATCCGAAAGCATCTGAAACCTGAGACCCCCTCATAGAATCTTTGATACCAAATTAACCTGGGCATGTACAAAATTTTATATATATATATATATATATATATATATATATATATATATATATATATATATGTATATATGTGTATGTAACAGGTAACCAGAAATAACAACACAAACAGTACAATATATGGAATGAATATATTACTTTAACAATTGTAATAGCAGGAAGAAGGTCTTAACGTTTCAGACGCTAATCCTTCATCAGAAGAAAGAATGAGAAATTAGAAAGATTGAGGGGATGGACAGAGTGGAATATATATATATTGTATACACACACACACACACACACATATATATATATAAATATATATATATTGTATATATATACATATTGTACACACACACACACACATATATATATATAATAACAATATGGATGAAGTGTTAGATTTTCATTAAATTTATTGAGGTGTGACGTGCGTTTCACGATTGATCAGCTAAAGGTTCGATCTGTATCTAACGGGCCCGAGTCTGTAATCAAAAGCGCATCGGACCTCTGTTATATGTATATGAAAGTAAACGTGTTGAGTTTGAACAACTCAAGCGGTGGGGTCGTAAGGGCCCTGAGTTTGGTTTGTCTACGTTTCTTGGCATGCAGGTTAATTTAACTTGTAAATAATGTGGCCGGTTATGTCTAAGGAGGGCGGGCCTTGGAAGTCACCGGAGAAGCCACGTACACGGGGACACTGTCAGCTGTGCACTGTATGTCATTTCTGTTTATGGGAAATGTGGAAGAGAGTGTTCATCAGTTGGTTGACTGAAATGTCATCTAAAAGTGCATCACAGCTGGACCGTAACACCTACTGCGAGAGGCCCCTATTGTTGCAACATCTGTACTGCTCATACTTAGGTGTCAAGTTACAGTCACCATATGTATGTATATATATACAGATGAATATATATATATATTTTTTTCTTTCCCACACGCCACCTACATCCACAATACGTATAAACACCACACATACGTGCGTACCCCCACATATTTACGCACTCAGCCTTCGGAATCCTCTCCCCCCTCCCCCACCCTCTGACCACTCCCCATCCACACACGCACACACACACACACACCGACCTACACCCCACCCCACACACACCTTTTCCTGAACATGGAACCTCGTTCTTCCCCCAACTCTCACATTCACATACACACACACACACACACGTACACCTACACACACACACCACCTTCAGCCCTCCCCGCTCGGACACCCCAACTCCCTCTCCCCGCTCCACCCGCCACCACCCCTACACGCCCACACCCTTCCACCACTTGTTTATCTTCATGTTTATTTTAATTTTTATTATTTTTATTATTTTTTTATATTTATTTTCATCTATTTTCATTTCCACCGTTTCCTCTCTCACCATTTTTTCTAAATGTCTCTCCCCCACTCCCCTACGCACCCTTGGAACTCTCTTCCCACACACTTTTCGCCTGAAGAAGGGCTTATGCCCGAAACGTCGTTCCCCCAACTCTCAAGAGCGTGAAACTAATAAACCTTTGTTCGTACTGCCTCTCTGTTTTGTTCCCGTTCCATTTTTCACTATACAATACACGCTCCCACGGCTTCCATACCTCCTTGGAATACTACCTTGACTACCGGCTCAACCCCGATCTAATCCACCGTGACCACTCTCTGAACTTTCCCCACACCTTCCCACAACTTGTTTTTTCCTTTCTTTGCAATACTTTTTGATAGATTTATTTACTGTACTTGTTTATTTCTGTCTATGATTTTTTGTCCATGATTGCCTGTGTTTTTACGTCTATGATTTTCCTGTGTATACTCTCCTCTCCTTACGTTATTTCTGTTTGATTTTCCCTCCCCCGTCTCTGCCTATCTTTCGCACTCACGCCTTCGTTCCACCCCCCCCCCCCCGCTTCACACACCTCCCTTCTCATTCCTCCCCCTGCTTTCACTCCACACCCACCATTCCCAGCCTGAGATCCTTTCTCCACCAAATCCACAACGGCCTCAAACTTTTCCTCACCCCCTCCTCCTACCCTGCTATCTCCCCTCGGCCCTTCAACTCTCTACCTTCTTTTCGCCAAAACCCGGCACTCCAGCCACATCCATTTCCTCAGCCGCTGCCTCCACCTCCACCTTATCCTCCTCGGCTTCCGTCTACACTTCCACACCTCCCCCTCGCTTCCGCCTCCACCCAACGTATCCTCACCCGATCCTCGCGCCTCCTAATGCGCTACTCCCTCCGCACCTCCGCTCCACCGTCCGCAAACTTGACTACCAACTGACCCCCACACTCCTCCGCCTTAACTCCGCCTGCCACCCCCTCCTCGCCCACTCCATCCTCCTCTTCATCCAAAACCTCAACCACGACCACTTCTCCTTCCTCACCTCCATCAAAGCCCTTAAGCTACACTCAATCCTCCCGACCACCCCCATCCACCCCCACCCATCCCTATGACTCCCCCCACTATCCACCCCTCCCCACGCCACACCTCTACCCGATCTCCACCCACCACCCCACTCTCACCACACCCTCCCCTCCTCCCTCACACACCCAAACCCCACCACTTGTTGTCACCATACCCCCTGACCCCCCCCTCTCCGCACCTGAGCGTTCACTCCTCAGTAGAGGCCTTCGCTTCATACCCCACACTCCGCACAGCGACGAGTTCCGCACCCGAACGGAAGTCGAGCGATTCGTGCGACGCACGAAGCTACAGGCACATTTCGATCAAACGCCCCAGACCCGTTTCTCGCCCTGGGCCGACGACCATCGTCTTGGACGCCGGCCCCAGGGTAATTTAGCACCCTGCTCATGTTCGTCGATGCCTGCCGTAGCGCAGTAAATCGCTTCGACTTCCGCCACCGGTCCCAACGGAATAACATCACACGAGCGAACTCCTCGTTCTCCGCTCCCTCCGTAGCCGAGATGACATCGTCATAAAACCAGCGGACAAGGGAGGCGCCGTGGTGATGTGGTGTGCTGACCTCTACACGGCTGAAGCCCTCAGGCAGCTCCGTAACCCCCTCTTCTACCGCCCTCTACCCACTGATCCCACACCCCTCTACCAACAACAAGTTCCCTCCACCATCCAACACCTTGTCTCCTCCTCCCTCTTTCCCCCACCGCTTCCCACCTCATCGTCCGCACCCCCCGCACCCCCACTATCTACTTCCTCCCCAAACTCCACAAACCCGACAACCCCGGCCGCCCCATCGTCTCCGCTTGCAACTGCCCCACCGAACTCATCTCCGCCTTTCTTGACACCATTCTCGCTCCCCTCGTCACCACCCTCCCCTCCCACATCTCCGACACCAACCACGCCCTTCGCCTATTCGACTCCTTCACCTTCCCACCCGCCCACAGCCCTTCCTCTTCACCCTAGATATCAAGTCGCTCTATACAGTTATCCCCCCACGCCGACGGCCTACGTGCCCTCAAGCACTACCCCGACCTTCGCCCCTCCCCCATCCCCTCCACTCACACCCTCCTTCGCCTCGCCGAGCTGGTCCTCACCCTCAACTATTTCTCGTTCTCGGGTGAGTTTTACCAACAGGTCTCGGGGGTAGCCATGTGCACAAGAATGGGCCCAAATTATGCCAACCTTTTCGTTGGCCCTGTTGAGGCCCAAAACTTTGCCCAGTACACCGGCCCCACGCCCGAACTGTACGGTCGTTACATGACGACTGTATCGGAGCCACGACCCTCACCCGAGAACAGCTCGACTCCTTTCTCTCCTTCTTCTGCTCCTTCCACCCCTCCCTCCACTTCACCACCTTTATCTCCACCACCCACGTCCACTTCTTAGATATCTCCGTCGCCTTCTAACCCTACCACCACCCCCTCGTCACCTCCACCTCCTTCAAACCCACCGACTCCCACTCCTACCTCGACTTCACCTCCTCCCACCCTACACACACAAAACACTCTATTCCCTACTCCCAACTCCTCAGGATCCGCCGCCTCTGTAGCCGAGATGCTGACTTTGAGTCCCAGGCCCTTTCCCTAGTCAGCCATTTCATCCGCAGAGGTTACCCCCACTCCCTCGTCCACACCGCCCTCACTCGCGCCCGTGCTGTCCACCGCTCCACCACTCTCACCCCACACACCGCACACCCACCCACCGTCTCCCCTTCCCCTTCACCTACCACCCCTCCACTCTACCCCTCCACCGCACCATCCTCCGCCTCTTCCGACGACTCCAATCCGACCCCTCCACCTCCCACATCTTCTCAGCCCCACCACTCCCCTCCTTCAAACGCGCACGCAATCTCCGCACCCTCCTCGTCCGCAGCTCCCTACCCCCCCCCTCGGTTCCCTTCTCTGTTCCAGGCCTCGTTGTAACACCTGTCCCCACATCATCAACACCACCACCTTCCAGGGTCCCACCAGCCACTCTCTCTCTGTCCGGCACGCCTTCCACTGCACCTCCTCCAACCTAGTCTATGGACTTCGCTGCACGGAGTGTAGCGCAACCTACGTCGGACAGACTGGACGTCGCCTGGCGGACCGTTTCACTGAACACCTCCGGGATATTCGTCTCGGCAGTAGTTCCCCCATCGCCCGCCACTCTGGCTGCCCAGGACATTCCGCGCACCACCTCACAGTCTGTGGCCTACTCCAATGCCACGGAACACCCGCCACCCTCCTCAGGGTCGAACAACACACCATCTTCACCCTACAGACCCACACTCCCCTCGGCCTGAACTCCCCACCCCTATTCCTTTAGCCTTCGACCGCCGTGTTTCTTCCCCCACACACATATCCCCCACTAACACCACTAACACACTCCTCCTTTTCACCGCCCAATCCACAACTAACAATACTAACACCCCCCCCCCCCCGACCGCCCGCCCCAACTAAAAATACTAACATCCTTTTCCCCCCTTCTCTCTTCCCTTCCCCCTTCCCCTATCACGCACACACCCACCGGTACATATATACACGCACTCACACTAACCACACACCCTACTACCACCACTAGCCCTCACCCACACATCCACTCCCACCACCCCACAACTAATACCACTAACATCCCCCCGACCCCACGCACACGAACCCCCCCCACTCACACCACCCATTCGACACACCCTACCACCACTGACCCCCACTAACACACCCGCATTCAACCCTTTCCCCACCACCAGTATACTAACACCCACTAACACCCTCTTCACCACACATACACTCATCCAAACACGCACACACACATCAGTACACTACACTCCCTCTATTGTCCCCACAACTTTCTCTCCCTCTCCCCGCTCCACCCACACCCTTCACACACACACACACACACACACACACACACACACACACACACACACACACACACACACACATCCCACTAACACCTCTACTAATACACCCCCTCCCCCCACACAACCCCCTCACCACTCCATCTTTCACACCTACCCATCCTCTCGCCATGTCCACCGCACCTCCGCACACACTGACACACCGACTTTCTCCACCTGCCATTCTGCCCTGCTGCTGCTATGCCCTGACTCCCTGACCACCTCTCCGCACACACAGACACACAGCCCTCTCCACCTATCCTTCTCCTCTACCCTCCTCCTGCCTTGACCCTCTGACCACTCCCTGTTGTGCGCGCACCCGACATCTCCCCTCTTCCGACCAACCCAACCACGGATTACACACATTGGACATCGCTCCCACGAATCAACTCCATCACAACGAAAATATCCGGCAACCCACCACACCCTCTACGGAATTACCTTAGGAACTTACCCACGGACATACACTCACAACATTTTTTTTCCCACACGCCACCTACATCCACAATACGTATAAACACCACACACACGTGCGTACCCCCACATATTTACACACTCAGCCTCCGGAATCCTCTCTCCCTCCCCCACCCCACACACACCTTTTCCTGTACATGGAACCTCGTTCTTCCCCCAACTCTCACATTCACATACACACACACACACACACATAGATGTACACCTACACACACACACCACCTTCAGCCCTCCCCGCTCGGACACCCCGCCTCCCTCTCCCCACTCCACCTGCCACGACCCCTACACGCCCCACACCCTTCCACCACTTGTTTATCTTCATGTTTATTTTTATTTTTATTATTTTTATTATTTTTTTATATTTATTTTCATTTGTACCCCTTCCACCGTTTCCTCTCCCCCATTTGTTCTTAATGTCTCTCCCCCACTCCCCTACACACCCTTGGAACTCTCTTCCCACACACTTTTCGCCTGAAGAAGGGCTTATGCCCGAAACGCCCCCCCCCACTCTCAAGAGCGTGAAACTAATAAACCTTTGTTCGTACTGCCTCTCTGTTTGTTCCCGTTCCATTTTTCACTATATATATATATAAGGCTCTATTGATTTTTCCCTTGATTTCTCTAAATTCTGTTGGATAAAGCTATATCCTGGTTCCTTTTGAATTGAGTCTGAATTATTTTTCCCATATCTTACGTTAACTATTTCCCCATTTTGACGCTATAGTCGCATATATGTTATGGAATACTGTTAGCTTCTCGCTACAACAATTTCTATACTTTTCATTTATATATATATACTCGGATTTATTTCTTAGAGTGTTTAAATTATTTGTGACTAATGCCGGTATTTTTTTTGGAAAAAAACCGCGATGATATTGCTTTTTGCTGAACTCCTTTTGTAGAGTTTTCTTTCGGAATGTTTTTGACTGTTGTTTCATGTAAACAAACATTTGTCTCATTCTGATGTCACCAGCCCTGTTTTTACACATGTGCGTTTATTTTAATAACCACGCATGATGTTAAACTAGCCTGCTTTTAAATTCCCTTTTTGGCATATTACCAGTGAGACCTTGGTTACCATGTTGAGCTCTGCTGAGGAACGAAATCCAACCGTGACCATCTCCACTGAAAGTTTTTTTGAAATAGTCTTTTCAAGACTATACAGAGCATTTGAAGTTGTCCCAAATTGAAGGTTGAGTACTTTAGACTTTGTTTTATCATGAGTTAAGGCTCTATTGATTTTTCCCTGGATTTCTCTAAATTCTGTTGGATAAATCTATATCCTGATTCCTTTTGAATTGAGTCTGAATTATTTTTCCCATATCTTATGTTAACTATTTTCCCATTTTGACGCTATAGTCGCATATATGTTATGGAATACTGTTAGCTTCTCGCTACAACAATTTCTATACTTTTTCATATATATATATATATATATATATATATATATATATATATATATATATGTGTGTGTGTGTGTGTGTGTGTGAGTGTGTGTGTGTGTTTACTTTCCCATTTGTTCATAACCCATACCTTTACGGTTTGAAAAATAGAGATCAATAAAATATGTAGATTTGAAAAATATACATTAAGGTTGATATGACCGACTACAATATTTCTTGACCGCTCCCCAGTAGCATGGCCACAATTTAATGACTGAGATCAGTAAAAGAATTTGTAAAATGCTCTTTTTATGTGAGATTGACCGTGTGTGCCTGTGTTGACCTCATAGGAATAAACGCTGACACCAGCTTGTGTAACAAGTAACAACACATGGCATTCTGCTACAGACCATAACACGAAGTTAAAAGCTCATCTGTTCGCCCACCATCAATATATCTCCAAGAAAAACCATAAAAAACAATACAATACGACTATAAACCGTTTTCTTCCTCTCACGAACATACAATTAAACCTTCGCTCACACGAAAGCCAACAGAAATTGAAATCATGTAACTGAAATTAAGGCAGGTGTTGAGATGATGAGAATAAATAGATTCCATATTGAAACGAACCAAAAACGGGGGGGGGGGCATTTCAAGCTAAGGGATTAAATTGGTTGTGCCAGCTGCCTATTGTGGAAAACTGAGAAGCCTTTAATTAAATCTGGCCCCTTAAGACATTCAATTACGCGTGATTCACACACTGACCTTGCGGTTAAAGCCTGCCGAGAGAATCTTCTCTAAAAACACTTCAGATGCCAACAGCTAACGCAAAGGTAGTTCTAAAAGAAATGTTTCAATATAAATACCCCAAACCATTAAATAAAAGGTTTGCACCTCTTTCTCACCTCTTGGAATATAAGGTGATAACAATTGGTATCGAAAGGAATTTCTTTAAAAATACAGAAAACAGGTTGTCAAAAATATTGATTTCTAATTTAAGCAAACGACCAACAAATTTTGAGGAAAGGAAAAGTTGATCAAAATCCAACCCGGTACATGACTGGTACTTTATTCTATCGACTGCGGAAGAATGAAATGTAAAGTTGACCTCGGCGAAATTCGAACACAAATTAGTCAGAACAAACAATGCAATGATATTTCGTCTGATGCTTTAGCAATTCTGCCAATCCTCTACCCTAAAGTTGTTAAAAATATTAATATCTTTTGATTAGGCGAGGGCTAAATTTTGCAGTAATCGTTTGCAGTAATCTACTGAATTGCGTTATGGTTGTTATTTTATCTAACTATTTATTACAGACAAGGAAAGATCATGTGGCTTGCCCCCCTATTTTCCCGCAACGTTAAAAAAAGTATAATAGTATAAATAGTATAAGCAAAACATTCTCAAACTCAGTCAATAAAACGCTTTCCCATCATCCATAAATATAAGAAAAGTTTCAATAGAAAATGCATCAAGTTTGGCTACTTTTGCGCAAGAACCATGAAGGTGTTTATAACCTTAAAATGATTTAAATATACTTCTCCAGGTAGTTCCTGCAACAGAAAGCTTGGTAAATGCCCACTAAGCGGGGAATGTAACGTGAAATCTGGAGTATATTAAACAATTACCCCAACCATACTCCATTAAATGACCCCAAAATAGATCTATATAAGAGCGTTGGATAGTAAGTTCAAGAAACGCTTCTTTAAAGCTTCTTAATTTACGAACGCGTTCTCTCAAATCTTGTAGGGCACAATATATCTAGTTCCATAATATTTGAGGAGGACGTGCACTAGCATTTTCGAAACATATGTAGCATTCCAAATAAATACTGTATAAACACACACACACACACACATATACAGAAAGACACAGGCCCATGACATACATATATATATATACATAAAAACACAGACACAGACACAGACCCCATCACATACATATATATATATATATATATACATACAAACGCACACACACACACACACACACATTCACATTCGCACACACACATTCGCGCGCACACACACACACACACACACATTCACATTCGCACACACACATTCGCGCGCACACACACACACACACACACACACACACACACACACACACACACACACACACACACACACAATGTTATTATCTTTGAATCAATGTGGGAAGTTTGAACAACGGAACCGAGATAAGGCTCGTCTGAATGGTTTCATGAACAAGTAAACTCTCGTGAATCAACCCGACCCACCATACATATCACCAACCTCACCATCCCTACCTCCTCTTCGTTTTCCTTCTCTTTTTTCGCCTCCTCATCCTCCTCATTACCATCATGATCAGCAGGACAACAACCACCACTACCAACAACAACAACAACAACAACACCACCACCATCGGTGTTCAACATCATAAATTCTTCACCACCAATAAAACCCTCCTGAAATTACTGACCACGGAAAAAGTAGTTCGACCTCCTGGTGTGTTATCAATGATATGTCAGTGGTCAACAACTACAGAGTAGGAGGGCGTGGTGGTGGTTATTGGTGAAGCGCGGGAACGGGACAGTTAGAAGTGGTGACGTTGTAGGCGGCCGTTCGGAAAGGCATTCGTCATAGTGAATTTTTTTTGTTTTATCCATTTCAGTAATTAATGCTATGCTGGACAGATAAGTGATATTAAAGCCACATTCGTCAGAAATAGTAAAAGCAATACACATCCCCTCTACTATCACAACAACAACAACACCACCAACGTCTAATCTAAAAATAAAAATCCCATAGATAACAACATATCCGCTCCCACATAAGATTTAAAACTAAAAGTAAAAAAAAAAGGAAAACTCATATATAAAAAAGCAGAAAACCACGTTTAGTTTAGATTGCTGAAAAGCCATACTAGTTATGGTATTTGTTTATTTAGATATTGGCATGAGCATGGCCTAGTGGTTAAGACCATAAAGTTATGGGTTCGATTCTTGGGGAGTGTGCCACGTTGTGTTCTTGAGCAAAACACTTCCATTCACGTTCCGCAAGTACACCCAGGTGAAAATGATTATCAACAATAACTAGGGGATTAACCCTGTGATGGACTGGCGTCCTGCTCAGTGTATGTGTGTGTGCATGGGGGGAGTCTTGTATTCTCAGTAGTTAACGTCAATTAAACTGGGATAAGCACCGACCTGATTCACCTCCGAGTTTGAGATATTATAGCATAAGCTTAATGAACTTTTCTATTTTTAAAAGAGTTTATATAACAATTTTTAGAAGATTTTGAATTTAAAGTTACTAGATTTAACATGTCTGAAAAATAGCTTAAGTTGGGCATATAAGCCCCTGGAGACGGAAGAAAATTGTACAGCGTTGCTTGTGGGACACGGAACCATACCTGAAATATCCAGTTTCACTGTGCTAGGCCTCGCGGTATTGTACAATTTTTTCCGACTTCAGACTATTTTTCGTCAAAAACGTTGAAGCTACTAACACACACATTATTGATTGATGTGAGAATGAGTATCGAAGTTGAAATATTCTTTATTATAGCTAAGTGATGAGTCTTATTACTCGTGCACTCACGGGATTATCTGATATGATGATCCTGTAAATCACTGGTGAAACTGCGACAATGAGACCGAAACAATTCATGAGAGAAATGATAATATAGACCAAATGTTCTCAAACCGTTTCAGCCAAACGCCCCCTTTTGTCCCTCGAAATTCAATATATTACTAATTTTGATATCAGTAGATTACTGGGCCAAATCAAGTTACGTTAGAATCTTTAAAAACTACTCGCACGAATTAAATACAAAAAAAGTTTCAGTCCAAAACAAAAGCAAGCTGTTTCAAATTATATATTTTTGAAAAAAAAAAGATTTGATCTCAGTCGAAAAAGCTTTTTTTTTTTAAATTCTATATTTCACTGTTAGCTGTTGTAATATTTTGAGTGGATAGACAATTCTACAAAATACAAAACATGCAAAATATAAAGAATTTCTTACCTTTCTCTGAAATCACTAACTCAGAGGGAAAACAGTACCTTGCAAAATAAAATACCTCGTAGCAAAATAAAATACCTAGTAGCAACGAATGAATTGAGAAGATTGGAGAGAGTGAGAAAGCCATATCTGTATCCCTCATATATATATATATACATAGATAGATACACACACACACACACACACACACACACACACACACACACACACACACACACACACACACACACACACACACACACACACACACACATATATATATAAACGCGCACGCACGCGCACACACACACACATACATAACACTTACAAAGTTGTGTGTGTGTGCCTTGGTTTTGGTACAGAAAGAATTTGTCTCCAGTTTTAATTGCCAGGTCAAAGGCCACTGCTCTTTTCAACAACGCCAAATAACAACGCCATATATATATATTGAAACTAGTACATCGTTCCTTTGTCAGTGTTGAACAAAAGAGCAACGATGGTTGCTAAACACTGTACGGCTTAATTCGGGATGTTTGTTTACAAACACACTGAGCATTATAATAAATGTTCGGTAAATCCATACGTACATATATATATATGTGTGTGCATGTATGTAAATATATATACATACTACTGTACGTCTGTATACATATATGTAAGTAGTATACATACTTATATTTAAGTAACAGCCGTACTAAGAGTGAGAAATGAAATTTCGTTTCATTTTTCCGTTATCGTTTTCGGTGCGCCCGGTCGATTAACTCACTCGATATGCAAATTAGGCTGCTCAGCCGTTAATATGCATAAGGAAAGTATATACTTTCAGACGTTCAATCATCTGGCAGGAAGGTATACGGTGCTGACGATAGGTAATAAGCTTGAAACTAGTACATCGTTCCTTTGTCAGCGTTGAACAAAAGGGCAACGATGGTTACTAAACACTGTACGGCTTAATTCGGGATGTTTGTTTACAAACACACCGAGCATTATAATAAATGTTCGGTAAATCCATACATACATATATATATGTGTGCATGTATGTATATATATATACATACTACTGTACGTCTGTATACATATATGTATGTACGTATACATACTTATATTTAAGTAATGAAATTTCGTTTCATTTTTTCCGTTTATATATATATATATATATATATAGGAACGAGTAGGACCCTGACGGTTGAGCTCAAGCCGTTTCGACGTCGGGGTCCTACTCGTTCCTATTACCCACTCTACTACCCTAAGTATTGAGTACTTTGGTGCGTTATGGTCCATCTGGTTCCTTACCACATTTCCTTCGTTATATATATATATATATATATATATATATATATATATATATATATATATATATATCTAAATGAAGAGAGAAAGAGGGAAGGACAGAGAGAGTAAGAAATGTGTATGTGTGTGTGTGTTTGGTACACGCTATCTATCTATCTATCTATCTATCTATCTATCTATCTATCTATCTATCTATCTATCTTTCTATCTATCTATCTCCAACAGGGGCTCAAACATGGTAGACCAGACGGAAAAAAGAAAACATATATATATATGTGTTTGTGTGTGTGAGTATTATATATACATATATATTACACACACACACACACACACACACACATATATATATATATATATATATATATATCCTTACACACTTAAATATAAATGCATGTATATATACAAATGTATAAATGCATAGCTATATACATACGTAAATGTATGGTATGTATATATGTATGTATGTATGTAGATTTATATATATATATATATTTAATATATTTAATATATAAATGTACATACATACATACATACATACATACATATATACATACATATATACATTTATGTATATAGCTATGCATTTATACATTTGTATATATACGAGCATTTATATTTAAGTGTGTAAGGATGTTGACATGATTATTTATGGGTTTTTTAGGGGGTACGGAGAAAATTTTGTCTCCAGATTATATTACCTAGGGAGATTAAATACTACAGCTCTGGCTGAAAGCTGACCAGGTTCTCAACCTCATCAAACACTAACGCAGGCCTGTGTGTGTATACGTGTGTGTGTGTGTGTGTGTGTGTGTGTGTGTGTGTGTGTGTGTGTGTGTGTATGTGTGTGTGTGTGTATGTATTTACGTATGCATGATGCATGTGTGTGTATGTTCGTATGTATGTATATGTATACACCCACATCTTTCATCACCATTGCTTCTTTTTGTTGTCATTTCTGTTGAAGTTGCTCTTGTAACTGTTGTTAAAGTTGACGTCCTTATGTTCATTTTCTTTGATTTCTTTTACTTTTCTTTTATCTCCCTAGGGAATTCGTTGACAAGCTTCTTTTATTTATTTTCTTCGTTTTCTTCATTCAAATGCATTCACACTGGCTGTCTAAGAGACGTTCAAATATGACTTATAAAACTTACCAAACTAAAGGGGCTTCCAGCGCCCCAAAGCTTCAAACGCCCCCTTGCTGCCCCTCCCCCCAGGGGGAGGAGTATATTCCCCCCCCCCCGTTGAGAACCTTTGATATAGACAGTTATGAAGTTGATGGTTTGGAGGGGATGCGGCAGATGTAAAACCTCCAGTATTCCGATGATTTGATCAGAGGTAAACACTGTATTTAAGGTCGAGTGACGCAACTTCGAGTGATTAGTGGCCTTTAGACTCACCTGATCAATGAAACAATTGTTAATACTAGAAATAAAACCTTTCTGTACAGCCGACCATTGAATTCTTCAATCTTTCACTATATATATATATATATATATATTCCTCACTTTCTGTTGCTTCACCATTTTGTTTGTTTACCCTCGCGTCCCCTTTATTTACGTGTACCAACGTCTTTTTTTAGCCGTTGCTCGCACCAACCGGAGGTATATGGTCTTTAAAGCGATGAAATGCCTATGATGGTTGGAAGATCACTGATGAAGGACAAACTTTTTTCATATGTAACCCATTTGCAACTCCGCAGCGCCCTTATTTTCCTATTTACACATATTTTTTCCTCTGCTGCTACCTGTCTTTTTCGTTCTACGTATCTTTACCCTTTCTAGCAGTCTCTCTCTCTATGTTAGCCTCTTCCTCACCCTTCACTCACTCATTCTCTGTTACTACCTCTCCTCCTCCTCTTTCTTCCCGTTTGACCTGTATGTAATCCTTTTCTCCCGCACGCTGGTCAAGCTGGTATGAATTTTTTCTCTCTCTCGTCTACGATTTCACAGAACTTATGTTTACCGAATTCGCAGACCAGACCCCTTCTTCCTCCCGTTAGACCTGTGCGAAATTCCTTCCTTGCTCACATTTCAACCAGGTTTAATGGTCTTTATTCTCTCGTTCACGATTTCACCGAATTTAAATTCATAGAAATCTGGGACTTGTCTCTTTCTTCCTCACTTTCTGTTGCTTCACCATTTTGTTTGTTTACCCTCGCGTCCCCTTTATTTACGTGTCCCAACGTCTTTTTTTAGCCGTTGCTCGCACCAACCGGAGGTATATGGTCTTTAAAGCGATGAAATGCCTATGATGGTTGGAAGATCACTGATGAAGGACAAACTTTTTCATATGTAACCCATTTGCAACTCCGCAGCGCCCTTATTTTCATATATATATATATATATATATATGTAAATTTCATTGTCTCACAGGTACACATCTTGGAAATATTTTCTCATTTAAATTAAGCTAACCTAGCAAAGCTCTCTCGAACCTGGCATACACGGCAGCTTCTGAAGTTTGTATTGTAAGTGAATGAAACTAATAAAAGACAAACAAGTTTTAAAAAATAAAGAAAACGGGGGGATTCGAAACTGGAGCAGACTCTACACACCCAGATTACATTAAAATATAGATGATGTGATTGAAGTGCATTCAAGCTAGAATCAAGCTTTGTCTAGCCAAAGGCATACACACCCACAGAGAAAAATAGATAGATGATTGTTAACGAAAGGTTGAGAGAGAGATATAGAGAGAGAGAGGGGGGGATGCATATATATATATATATATATATATGCTCTCTTACTAAGTAGTTCAGTGGCTGTGGCCGTCTTGGGGTAGAGGGAGAGAGAGAGAGAGAGATAGGGAGAGAGAGGCGGAGAGGGAGAGAGAGTGGGAGAGAAAGGGGGAGAGAGGGAGTGAGAGAGAGAAAGGGAGGGAGAATGAAGAATAGAGAGAAACGAGCTAATAAAATGAAACTATTACAGTGGTTCCAAAATTTTTACAATCGTGACCCATTTTTGATAAACCAATATTCCTGTAACGCACATTTTGTAAAGCATTTAAACAATAAAAAATGAATACCCCCCCCCCCCCCCCGCAAGAAAACGCCCACAATGATCCGCAAACTTAATAACATTTTAAATCGAAGTAAATGAGATATTACGCATAAATATCTTTAACTTTCATATATATATATATATAAATATATATATATATATATATATATGTGTGTGTGTGTGTATATATATACATACATATATATGTATATATATATTTATATAAATACATACACACACACACACACACACACACAAACACACACACACACATATATTTATATATATATATGGTGTATGTGTGTTTGGAATATAACTTAATAAAAGATCTTACATAAAGTTATGATGGATGGCTCAGGGATAAATATTTCATCCCCTTTAGTTACCACATTTCTAATGTAAAATGCTGTCTATGATTTTCAAAAAAATTTGAAAATTACCGAGCTGGTATTTGGAGCATAACTTAACAAATATTCTTACGGAAAAAAATATGATGGAAGATTTTTAGTTTATTACATTTTTCAATAAACAATTTTGTTTTATAAAACCGAGTGTGGTTTCAATCAGATTGGTATAAAAAATGTTATTGGATATACTGTCTTTTTTACAGCCACTGTAGCTAATATAAGACGGACAGTATCCTTGTTAAATAGAAATATAAACATTTCATCAATGGTATACGTGTTTTTATGACTTACACTATTTCAAATAGACAGCGAATTGGCAGAGTTATTAGAACGTTGGATAGAATGCTTTGCGGTATTCGTTCCGGCTATTTGCTCTCTGGTCAACTTTACCTTACATCCATTCAAGGTCAATAAAAAATGTGCTTGTCTAGTACTAGGGTCGATTCTTCCTCTATATCTCTTTTCACTTTCATTCTCTCAATCTTTATCCTTCTTTGGAAAAAATCTACTATATTCAGACTTGGAGAGGAGATGGGTTACGCCAGGTTAAAAAAAAAGTCCTACAAACACCGTATGTCAATACGATGCCCCTACGACTCTTTCAGGAGTTACGGGTCCATATATAAATATTTCCAATGCTACAATATATGAAACTTCAATGGTGGTAAATTTTTCTGATAAGCTTCTCCACCGTTAAGCCAAACATATTTTTTCCTTTACCCCTTTTACCTTTTCGTTAAAAAAATTCACATCATCTCCTTATAATATATAACCAGCAATTTCTCTGTCTGTCTGTCCGACAGTGGAAACACGTGCGCGCGTGCGAATGTTTTTTGCGCACGCGTTGAGAGAGAGTGAGAGTGAAAGAAAGAGACAGACTACGAGAGGGGGATAGCGGGAGGGAGAGAGGGAGAGAGAGAGAGTTAATAGACGCTAAAACACGTGCGCGCGTGCGAATGTTTTTTGCGCACGCGTAGAGAGTGAGAGTGAAAGAAAGAGACAGACTACAAGAGGGGGATAGCGGGAGCGTGAGAGGGGGGAATTGAGGAGTGCTACAGAAACATATATACATTTCTGTGTGTGTGTAATATATATATATATATATATACACACACAGAAATATATATACATTTCTGTGTGTGTAATATATATATATATATATATATATGCACAGACATAAGTATATATACATTTCTGTGTGTGTAATATATATATATATAGAGAGAGAGATTACAATAATCAAAGTTCAGTTTAAATCATTTATTTGCTTACAATTGTATCCTCTAAACCGAGGTTTGGATTCTTCGGAGCAACTATTTAGTGATCTATAACATACTTGACCTCCTTTTCAACACAAGAGATATATAAAAACATATGCATATATATATATATATATATACACACACAGAAATATATATATATTTCCGTGTGTGTATATATATATATATATATATATATTACACACACAGAAATGTATATATATTTCTGTGTGTATATATATATATATATTACACACACAGAAATGTATATATATATATACACACAGAAATATATATACATCCCTTAGCTACTGTACTGTATCTGTTGCTATCTCTCTCTCTCTCTCCAGCTATCCCTCTCTTTTAGTCTGTCTGTTTCTCTCACTCTCACTCTTTCTCTTTGTAACACACTAACATTCCTCCCCTCTATCGCTGTGACGAATGGGGAGATGGAGGAGGAGGAGGAGAGAGTCACTTCGTCACTTCACCTCTGCCTTTCTTTCTCTCCCCTCTCACTCCTTCATTACGTACAGACATTAGGGCGGTGGATTGGCAGAATCTGTAGAGAGTCGGACACCATTCTTCATAGCATGGAGTTACGTCCCTTTACGGTCTGAGTTCAAATACCCCCGAGGTTAACTTTGCCTTTCATCCTCACGGGGTCGATAAAATAAAGTACCAGTAATGTACTGGGTAATAGCTGGCCTTGTGCCAAAAGTAGAAACAATTATTAGAAACATTGCTTCATTCAAAAGTAATTTTTCAATTCCAATTGTTATGAACAGCAAAACATTAATAATAATTTTGTTCTAAGAAATATATATACATTTCTGTGTGTGTAATATATATATATACACACAGAAATATATATACGTTTCTGTGTGTGTAATATATATATATATACACACACAGAAATATATATACATTTCTGTGTGTGTAATATATATATATACACACAGAAATATATATACATTTCTGTGTGTGTAATATATATATATATATATACACACACACAGAAATATATATACATTTCTGTGTGTGTAATATATATACACACACACAGAAATATATGGGTATTTCTCTGTTTGTCTGTCTGTCTGTCTGTCTGTCCGTCCCTAAAACTCAAATGTAGGTGCTACAGAAATATTACCTTCCCCTTCCTTTCTCCACTTTGGTACTACCAAGAGAAACACTGTTGCTATAGAAACATTACCTTCCCCTCTCCAGTGACATTGGTCACTGAGGCCGAGGGGATCGCTGGTTGCTATAGAGACACCTTGCACGAGCCAGAAGTAACCAGTTCGAGGCGGTTCTGACTTGACACCATGCCAAGGACCATTTGAAGAAGGTTGCTGCTGATGAGGTAATTTATTAATCAGATTGCGCAGTTCCATAACCTCAGTCTGGAGCTGCGGGATTTGATTAATACGTTTGATTTGTTCAATTTCTCATCCAAATCTCAACAATATCAGTATATACACTAGATTTGCTAGCAGAAAACCGCCCACCGGGTGGTTTTCTGCTAGTCTATATATATAAAACTGAGGATGTCTGTCTGTGTGTATGTGTGTGTGTGTCTGTGAGTTTGAATCCCTAAAACTCGAGAAGTGCCCAACCGATGGCTCTCAAACTTTACATGTGTATTACTTATGTTTCAGGGAGTGTTATGCACATAAAAAATTTCACTTTTTGATCCCCTAGGGCCCGGATTAGGTGAAAAACTGCGTTTTTTCAGCTCTCTAGGGTTTTTTTGAGGCGTTACGCCAGACCGATTTCCTTGAAACTGTAACTATGTATTAGTCAGTCTCTTTTTCATACCGTGAGCAAAGAAAATCCAACTTTTTTTATGGCCTAGGTGAAAAACTTCATCTTTTCAGCTTTTTAGGGCTTTTTTGAAGCGTTACGTCTAGCCGATTTCCCCGAAATTTTAAGGCATATTATGCACATAAAACAATTCATTTTCTTGATCCCCTAGGGCCCGCATTAGTTGAAAACCTGCATTTTTCCTGCTTCATCGAGGACAATCTTAAAGATTATCCAGCCATCAGAGTATTCGGTTTATTTTCTTTACATATTTGTCCAGGCATGCAGTTTTTCCACGATTAGGTCTGTTGGCGGTCCGCGTTCCAAAATATCCTATCCCGTGCAACGCCGGGTACCACTGGTAGTAATCCATAAATTTGTTCTGGTTTGTATTTAAATACCGTTGCAATTTTGTTTGGTTTAATGATTCATTGGTAAAAACTGACATACACATCATATTACGGCCTTTCTACTCATGAAATGTGTTGCTAGACCTTCGTTAGTTCCCCCACCGAGCGTTCCAATTAAACTATTAATGGAACAGCCTGCTCATGAAATTACCGCGTAAGCAACTGAGATGTATCCTTAATGTAATTCTCAGAGAGATTCAGCGTAACACATTGTGTGTAAAGGCTGGCTCCTATAGCTACAGGTATGACTCATTTTTGCCAACTGAGTTGATTGCAGCAACACGAAACCAAACGCAATAACCATGGATGTAAAGCCAAATGTTTTTATTCATCTATTTTCGATTCATCTGTAAAGAAGATATATTTATACTTATAATGCAGACTTATACACTTAAATCTTCAACCATCCACATATCGTATTATGCCTTTCAATGGTGTTCTTGAGTCTCTCAGCGTTCTTACGTGCTGCAGTAACTACTTTATGAATCAACGATCTACCGTATGAGAAAACAAACTGGCAGTCGTTAGGTAGTGAGTTAAAATGATTCGTGGAATTTATTTTAACTCCCCACGCTCTCAGCTCAAATCCTGCCGAGGTCAACTTTGACGGTCAATAAATTAACTACCAGTCCAACGCTATGTTCGATCTTTCCTCTTCCTCATATCTCTTAATTTTTCTTCTCATTCTTTCTTGGGTTGATTCCTCCTGTATATCTTTTTTTTTTTACTCTCTTTCTCTTCCACTCTCTCTATCTCCGTTCCCTCTCTCTCTTTCTCTGAAAGTTATCGGTTATCCCGATGGCACTAAGAGAGGTTAAGGGTTTGTGAACAGCATGTGATCGGCACAGATGGATGGATCTACAGTTTTGTGTTTACTAAAACCCTGTAAATACTCTTTGTACATGACATTTTTCTTTTTTCTTTTAGTTTTATTTTCAAGGTTCCAATATTTGTGTTTTATCATTGTCATCAATTTTACATCAAAATGCATTTAAAATATATCGATTTTGTTTTAATGCTTTCAACATCCAAACTTTCGGCAATTAATTTGGTAATTTGTGTGAAAAGTTTGAATTTTACATAACGTAATATTAATTCACACGATTTAAGGTTTGATCGCTGACGATATTTCGGTGGGCGGTAGTATAAGTAGAAGTCAGTAAATTGGTAGAGTTGTTAGAACGTCGGATATAATGCTTTGCTGTATTCCTTCTTGCTCTGAGTGAGTTCCAGTCCTACCAAGGTAAACTTGCCTGTCATGCTTTCTAAGTTGATAAATAAAGCACTAATCTAGTACTGCGGTTGAATCTATTTCTCTTTCCCAATTCTCCCCGCCCTCTCTCTCTCTCTCTTTTTTTTTAGAAATCAGCTTTGTACAGCCCAAGTGTGAAATGGGCTCCGCCAGTCGTAAATGCCCAAGTTTAATTGTCACAAAGGAGCTGCTACAATTCCATTCAGGAATACGTTTATTCTTTTATTCATTTACTGGTTTGGTGCTACTTTCCTTCCTATCTCCCTTACACCTGTCTCGGAGGTAATGAAATTGGCCTTGGGCACTGCCCTTCCCTTCCTGATTAAATATAAAATCATCAACAACAACAACAGAATGTATTTGAAAAAAATATTGTCTTGTATGCCGGCCTCAGTTACATTAGTACTAATGTGTAAACGTAAGTTCTCTGTGGATAGAAAAGGGATTAGAGATGTGAGCAGGAATGTTGAAGTGTTGGGTTGCAGGTTTCATTTATTTAGGCATCTTCGTGACTTTTTCGTTGACAGAGAGAAACAAAAAAGAAAAAGAAAAACTGAAACATCATTCGAATAGATGAGGAATATAAAGAAAACAATAAATTAATTAATAAAACAATAAAATTCGACGAAATAATTATACCTAGAATTTTAATGTTTTTAATTTTAAAGGAGCTGTCAATAAATTATTTTTCTTTTAAAAAGCCCAGCAAAAACAAAGGAAACAAC
This sequence comes from Eledone cirrhosa, assembly GCA_964016885.1. Taxonomy (NCBI): domain Eukaryota; kingdom Metazoa; phylum Mollusca; class Cephalopoda; order Octopoda; family Eledonidae; genus Eledone; species Eledone cirrhosa. The sequence continues at coordinate 40,550 of CAXHJY010001659.1, forward strand.
AATACTTTTATACAGGACGGCAATCTTTCTGCCATTTTTTCACTTATTTTCCTTTTCTTCTTGAAAAAATAAATATTTTTTCACCAAATTGTATTATGGCTTGGGTCGTTTAACCGACATCACTTTGGCCGAGTGGACAACACGAAGTTGCTAAAGCTAATAAAAAGTTGTAAGATTTTATCACAGTTTTATTTCAACTCGGAACATTTAACATGGCGGTCGAAAAAAGAAAATCTCCTCCATGACATAACCAAGTACGGATGAACCAATCAAACGTCAGCAAGTGTTCAAGTATTTTCTGTTTTTTTTTAACACTTTTTTTATTTATTCATTTCTTTTCTTGTGTTTGTTGGTAGTTTATGATTTTTTTATGGATGGTGTTGGTGGTGGTATTTTAGCTACCAGAGTGTCATATCATAAAAATAAATGACACAGAATTTTTATACTCCTCTGATTTTCGTGACAAAATTTTCCCACCTTTCCAAAAAAAAAACAAAACAAGAAAAACTGCCTTGCAATAAACAAAACAAAACATAAACTTATGCATTTATGTTATAAAATTTTCGTTTTTTCTTTTCGTTTCAAGGTGAATCTTCAATAACATTGAGTAAAGGAGGAAAAGATAAGAGAAACCAGAAGACACGAGTGAGAAAGTAAAAGTAGAAAATAAAAAAAAAAACAATAGATTTCGTTTGTCTTGTCGAGAGTTCTTGGTTTAATTTAAAATTTCAATTTCTATCAGTCTGTAAATTTCCATAAAAGGTAAAGAGAAGGTTCGGCCGAAATCGTAAAACGCTGTCGGAGACCCGCTTAATGGTTAATGTTTTAAATTACTAATATAACTCTTATGTTTAAAAAAACCTCAACCGTAACATTAAAATATAGTTGACTTTCTTGTTGCAGCAGTAGTAGTAGTAGCAGTAGTAGTAGTAGTAGTAGTAGTAGTAGTAGTAGTAGTAGTAGTAGTAGTAGTAGTAGTAGTAGCAGTGTAGTAGTAGTGTAGTAGTAGTAGTAGTAGTAGTATCAGAAGCAGTAGTAGCAGCAGTCGTAGTAGTATAAGCAGCAGTAGTAGTAGTAATAGTAGCAGCAGTAGTAGTAGTAGCAACAGCAGCTGTACTAGCAGTAGTAATAGTAGTAGCAGCGGCAACAGTAGTAGTAGTAGTAACAGCAGCAGTAGCAGTAGTAGTAGTATCAGTAGTATTAGTAGTAGTAGTAGCAGCAGCAACAGTAGTAGTAGTAGTAGCAGCAGCAGCAGTAGTAGTAGTTTTAGTAGTAGCAATGTGGTAGTAGGAAGTAGTAACAGCAGCAGCAGTAGAAGCAGCAGTCGTAGTAGTAGTAGTAGCAGCAGTAACAGCAGCAGTAGTAGTAACAACAGCAGTAGTAGTAGCAGCAGAGGTAGTTGATGCTGGTACTGCTACAGTTTAATTAACATCCCTTTATTTCTTGGTGATGCAACACGATGAAATACTGTCGCTGACAATTTAACTACATCACATTACAGTTAATAATTATTCCATCGACCTTGGAATGAAACAAAATTAAGTTAACCACTGAAATATTTGACAAGAGTGAGATAAGAATCAATATGGCCGGACGAACGAGAAGGGGTTATTAAACTAGAGCGGTTTTATTATTGTTTTAGATATTAAGGGCGGTGGATTGGGCAGTATCGGTAGAAGGTCGGACGCCATGCTTTGCAGCATAGAGTTACGGCTCTTTATGATCTAAGTTCAAATTCCGCCTAGGTGGCTTTGCCTTTCATCCTTACGGGGTCGATAAAATAAAGTACCAGTCACGCACTGGGGTCGATTTAATCGACTTTCCCTCCCCCAAAATTGCTGGCCTTGTGTCTATATAAGAAACCATTATTGTTTTAGTTATTAAAGGCGGTGGATTGGCAGTATCTGTAGAGGGTCGGACGCCATGCTTTGCAGCATAGAGTTACGCCCCTTTATGATCTGAGTTCAAATCCCTCCGGGGTTGGCTTTGCCTTTTATCCTTACGGGGTCGATACTGCCAGTTCACCGCCGTCACCACCCTTAATAATGATTTCTAGTATAGGCACAAGGCCAGTAATTTTTTTTTTGGGGGGGGGGGGGAGAGGTGTCGATTAAATCGACCCCAGTGGTGTCCGACTCTCTACCGATACTGCCAATCCACCGCTCTTGTAATAATAATTATTATTCTCATTGTAAGGGTGGTGAATTATCAGGATTGGTAAAGCGTCGGACGCCATGCTTTGCAGCATAGAGTTACGCCCCTTTATGATCTGAGTTCAAATCCAGCCGAGGTTGGTTTTGTCTTTCATCCTTACGGGGTCGATAAAATAAAGTACCAATCACGCACTGTGTCGATTTAATCGACTTTCCCTCCCCACAAATAGGCCTTATGCTTATATAAGAAACCATCATTTTCATAGTTATTAGGGTCGCTGGATTGGTAGAATCGTTAGATAGTCAGGCAGATGCTTTGTGGTATTTATTACGGCTCTTTACATTCTGAGTCCAAATTCTGTCGAGGTCAAATTTGTCTCTCATGTTTCAGGTATCGATAAAGTACCAGGCAAGTACTTGGGTTGATTTAAGCGACTTTCCCATCCATCATATGACTGACATTTTGCCTAAATTGGAAACAATTTTTAAGTTAAGCGTTCATATCCCAACAGTGTCAACTTTGACCTTTATCCATCTGGGGTTGATAAAATAAATAACCAGCTAAGTACTGGGGTCGGTTTGATCGGCTACTCCTCACCCCATCCAAATACTGGTTCGTGCCGAAAGTAGAAATCATTGTTATCGTTATTTGTTCTTTTACGTCTGTTTTTTTTTCATGTTGGCACAGGCAGGAGGTAATTCCAAGCTTGTGTTTCCAGTTAAGTGTTTAAAAGCCATTTAACGTGCAGTCTACTTTTTTATTTACTCATTAGCATAATGTATACTTGATCATTTACACTTTAGTGTGCGGTCGACCTTGTCATTTATATTTACTGTGTGGTCTATCTAGCCATTCAACTAACAAAAAATGTAATCCTAACTGTAACCCTAACCCAGTCATTACACAACGTAGATTATGATTGCTATAGTATATCGTAATCTAACGTAGAACTTAATGCTTCTCCTCCATTCCCTGACGCCAGTCCGGCGGCTATTAATCATTTTCAGGTGAGCAAAATGAGGCAACGTAAAATGAAGTGTAACGCTCAATGACAACACTTCACCCGGTTTGGAAATCGAACAATAAAACTCATGATCGTGAGTCTCAAATCCCAAAGCCATTAGACTACGTTTTTGCCGTCACCAACAGTCACTAGTAAAAATTGGATGCTCGGATTTTTAAATGCTTCAATTCCTCAAGATCTATTAAATCAAACAAGCTTTCGAGGTGAAAAATATAGACTCTGAGACGCTAAATTCTCTGTCTCAGAAAGTGTTTAACCAACATTAATACACACATACACACTCACGCACGTACGTACACACCCAGGAAGAACCCCGCCCCATAAATATATAAGTATATGTATTATATATATATATATATATATATATATAGGAAAAAGTATGACCCCGACGACAGAGCTCAAGCCGTTTCGACGGCTATTTCTGGACTATTTCCCACTCTACTACCCTAAGTATTGAGTACTCTGATGCGTTATGGTCCATCTGGTTCCTTGCCACAATTCCTTTGTAAATATCTATATCTATCTATCTATCTATCTATCTATCTCTCTATCAGTCGTGTGTCACTTCGCGGAGAAGTTTCCGTTAATTTATGTAAGGAAAAAACGTGAGTTTTTAGTTCAATTTTATATCATTGTGTAACTTGACCACCCGTCTGGACCTTCAGGTGGTGGGTCAACTCATTTTCGCCCCTTCAGGGGCGGAATATCCATTTAAAAAATTTTTCTCCATCGAATCTTGGAAAAAATATTGTAAAATTTTGATTACGTTATGAACGCTGCGTCCAACGATAATGGTGGTGGAGAGGCGGTAAGACTACAAAGCTCGCAGTCAACAACGTCTTCTTCACTAGATACTATAGAGATGGAAAGACAAAATGAAAATAAAAAAACGAATTCACATCCAAACAACACAAATGACACCAAACAGCTCAATGACAACAAAAATAACAGCAAAACCAATAATGATGATAAAAGCAACAATGATAACAACAACAAAGAAAAAAATAATGACAACGCCAATAACACCAGCATCAAAGACAACAACAACACCAAGGAAAATACGGATGATACCAACATCGGTGACAACAAGAATAACAACAAGAATAACAACAATAATGACAACACCACCAATACGGATTCCACAAAGAAACCAAAAATCTCCTTTGCGGAGAAAGTTCAAAAGAAAGAACAATTGATATATCTCGACATAACAAATGCTGAACACCTTTTAAAGGACGCTAAGAGATATGTCACCTTCGAAAAAAATGGTGCTTTCAGCATCAATTCTCCGGTAGAAATTCGCAAGGAAACTGCTCTCAAAACGATAGTTTTTAGGACAGTTTCCAATTCTACCCGAAAACCAGTCCAATTGTCACAGAAAGATATTGAACTGGTTTTCAAAGATTCAATGAATGATATTGCATTCATTCAAAGAAGCAAACTTTTTGGGAGTATTTCGGTACTGATGAAGGATCAATTGACGGCCCAAAATTACTCTGTGTCGCCAATTGTATCCAACCTGTACACCTTTTTCCCTACATACATGGGAAAAAGGACACAAAAGATCAGAATCACAAGTGTCACACCAAAGGTGAACATATGGTGGATACTGTGCGGCTTCATCAATTTTGATGAAGACAGAATACTGTCAGTAGGCAAGTCCCCCAGAGATGTATTCAATGGGACTAGCATTGAAGTTCTGGTGCAAATGAGCCCAGAGCGAATAGCTATGATCCCACAGCGTGTACTCCTGGACGGACTTACCTACATAAACCTTTCGGTTGAGGGTAGGCGGCCTTCATGTTACCATTGCTTTAGCAGGGGTCACCTGAGGGCTTCCTGTCCTAAACTAATGAACCAAAAAAAGGCTCTTCTGCCAACACCCATCAAAACAACACAACCACCAACACCACCACTACAACAACAACACCAACACACAAAAATAACCACAACAAACACAGTCCCACCCAACCTCACTCCACCTAAAACCACTGCAAAATCACATACAGACACAACAGCTCCCCAAGACATACCCCTCCCCAATCACACAGACGATACAACAGATGAGGCTATCTCGCCATCACCCAGTGAAGACGAGGGAGAACCCCATCGCTCGAAAAGAAAGAAAAGACATCACAAAAGCAAAAAACCAGTAAACACTACCACAAACATACAACCACCAACACAAACAACAAAAATATCACAAACAAAACCCCCACTTCCTGAAAACAAAATACCTACAACAAAACGAAAGCACACACAAGAACTACAGACAAAAACAAACACAACACAAGAAAATTACACTTACACTTACATAAACACTGAAAACAAAACACTAATGGAGACCATTACGAACGACCCTTCGGTTTTCACCGAAGGGAAAACTTTCGCCCACTCTATAAAAAATAGCAAAAAAATGAACCTAAAACTGATTAGGGTCCCTATACAAACTTATAGGTCCCTAAAAGAAACATTTGAGAAGGATGTGGGGAATTCCTGCGTGAAACCACTCAACCGCGTCCTTCTCAAATGCCTCCCCACCCCAGACACCCCCATCCCACCAGACCCCACCCCACCAAACATCTGCGTCCCCACCCCACCGGAAACCACCACCCATCCAGACAACCCCTCCAACACCCCCATGGAAATCGTGCGGCCTGGTCCCCAGGAGGCGAAGGGTGAGTGATCTCTTTTCCTCTTTTAACTTTTCAGCACCAACATGGCCAATATAAGAGTTGGATGTGTGAATGTACGCGGCCTGGGGATGCCCTGGAAACAGGGCAAACTCTTAAACGACCTCAGGTCGCACAGTTTGGATGTGGTAGCCATTTGCGAGTCCAGGATCCACGGCGAGCGACAGCTGGCCCCCATCTTCGATGACTTTGAGATCTACGCATCTCTCTGTCAACCGGGGGGTGGGGGCGGAGTTGCCGTTTTGCTGCGGAAACACCTGGGCCTCGTAACACAGACGGTACATCTGGACCCGGAGGGTCGACTGGTGGTCCTAGACGTTGACGGTAGTGAAGGTGGAGCGTTCAGGCTGGTGGCCGCATATGCCCCATCCGGGACACCGCGGCCAGACTTCTTCAAACGTCTAGAGACTTTTCTGGGAACGTCCCGCTCCTTGCTTTTAGTGGGGGACTGGAATGGAATCCTAGATGCACGTTGGGACTATGTGGGAGCATGTCCCGATAAAGGGGGGTGTAACAGCCTCAAACAGTTAATCGACCGATTTGACCTGGCCGATAGATATCGACTAGATTTTCCGACTGCGCCACTGTGGACGTGGAGTAATCGTAGCGGAACATCTAGATCGTACCTAGATAGGGTTCTAGTTAGAAATAAGGATAGGGACATGTTAAGCTGTCCACAAATGTTCATGGTTGCCTATTCAGATCACAAACTAGTGACCTGCATGGCCAACCTTGATAGAACCCATAGACAAGGACCCGGCTACTGGAAGCTGAACTTGTCGTTACCGACAAGCAAAGCCTACAGTAGACGGATTAGCACTTTAGTTAAACAGCACTTGACAGGGGCCATTGTCAACAACAGATGGTGGTACTCTCTCAAGAGGGCAGTTAGATTAGACTCGATAGTTTTTAGTAAAGAATTAGCGTTAGATAGAAATAGAACCGAGAAGGAACTGGTAGATAAAGTAGAAGAGGCAATTAGAAGTGGCAACGTAGCCAGCGTGCTAGCAACGAGAACGGCCTTGGACCAGTTCTTCGACGCAAAGCACGAGGGCTGCGTTGTCAGAAGCAAAATACGTG
>CAXHJY010001659.1:52500-67256 GCA_964016885.1 Eledone cirrhosa
GGATAAAATCCTTCTCTTAATGCTTACCTGTGTTTTCTCTTTTATATATATATATATATATATATATATATATATATATATATAATAATAATAATAATAATAATAATAATAATAATAATAATAATAATAATAATAAAAGTTCGATTTGTTATATCTTCATTACGTTTATTGAGTAATGACAGCGCGTTTCTCTATTGATCAGCTCAAGGTTCAATCTGTACCGATCTGGCCCGACTCTGGAATCAAAAGCTCGTCGGACCTCTGTTGTGGTAATGACAGAATGAACCGCTTAGGGCTTTGAAATAGTATATAACGATTCACATTCATTTATGGTGGTCATTTTAAATTTCTTTTGATTGGTGGTGATTTTTCTAGAAGGAATGTTTGGGCATGTGTGATAGGTGAGGGGGAGAATTATAATGAATCCCTAAATATCTAATCAGATTAGAGCAAACATCACGGACACTCTATCTCAAAATTATTTTTGAAAAGCATTAGAAATGCGCAACCGGTAAAACTTAAAACCAAAACTGAATACTAACCAATACTATTACTAATTCTCACTTATTCCTAATTAAACTATTTTTCACTGTGAACAATTTGTCAGCATTTTCTTTTCCGTTTACCAATATATATATATATATATATATATATATATAAGAAAAGATTCAGGACCCTGACGACTGAGCTCCGGGTGTTTCGACAGCTAGTTCTGAACTCAGACACAGCTGTCGAATAGGCCGGAACTTAGCCGTCCGGGTCCTGACTTTTTTCCTGTTACCCACTCTACTACCCAGTATCGAGTACTTTGGTACGTTATGGTCCACCTGCTTACTTATCACACTTCATTCGTTTTAAATATATATATATATATATATACATATATGTATATATATATATTGTTATACACGATTTCAGATAAAGAATCTTGCTAAACAAATTCAGAAACGAAATATATATATATATATATATATATATATATATATATAGAATTAGTATATCTACCAACATATGTATACAGATGTATACCCATGCTAGCAAATATATATGTTTTGTCTTAGTACCTTTGTGGTTCTATGCAGGGGGATGCAGAACAATTATATGAAAGACGTAAAATAAGAAAATTTTAAAAATTAAAAATTAACTTACTTACTAAAATTTTCACTCCAACTAATTAATTTCTGTAAGGGGATAAATATAGTTAAGTAACGTAACTATAGAGAATTCCTTACGTCATCAGGGAGTCTATTCTCAGCTAAGTTCCCAGGCAATGCGCGGACACTAGGAACCCATATAAAAATAATAATTCAGTGGATGGAATAAAGCTAGCGGGGACTAAATTCCAAAGCACTGAAAAAATTCACTGCCTCCTTGGTCAGTGGCAGATTCTAAAGAATCAATCACGTGACACTGAGGTTAATCAGTGAGGAGTGGGGTGGTATTATGACAAGAGCCTACTACTACCATGAATCACAGTTATTATTTTTATATGGGTTCCTAGTGTCCGCGCTTTGCCCGGGAACTTAGCTGAGAATAGACTCCCTGATGACGTAAGGAATTCTCTATAGTTACGTTACGTAACTATATTTATCCCCTTACAGAAACTAATTAGTTGGAGTGAAAATTTTAGTAAGTAAGTTAATTTTTAAATTTTAAAATTTTCTTATTTTACGTCTTTCATATATATATACACACACACAGAAACAAAATGGCGTAGGACAGAACAAAGGAGAGGCACAGAAACAAAGAAAGGAATCCCCAGTCACTGAAGAGGTCACAGAGTGTGTGACGAAAGAACTATGACTATATATAAACAACTATCTGGTTGTGGAACCAACCAACCAACCAGAAATTTATAAATTTATAAATTTATTATAAATTTATTATAATAAATTGAAGTGAAAGCAACTGGTGCGTGTGTTTCATATTGGCAACATGACCCTCCCAAAGTATAACAATATCGGTTTCAACACACGATTTTAGATAAAGAATCTTGCTAAACAAATTCAGAAACGAAATATATAAAGATATATTTCTATTTATTGCCACGAGGGCGCAAAAGAAGGGGACAAATACAAGGGGGGATTTTACACAAAAAGGCGAGTAAAGAAAACAAATAACAAATATAAAATTAACAATAAAGTCCTCAATAGGGAGGAAGCGTTTTGAGGGTCGCGCACACCCCCGAAAAAAGAGTGCAACCCTTCTCCTCAGGAGCACAGAGAGAGGGTGCTCCCTCGCTGCTTCATCTTTTCCATCTACAGGCTGATGTAGAGAGAAGGCCCATTCACACGGGCCATTCTCGCCACTTCACCCACCTTTCATAAAAACGACTGGGGTGGAGCACCTCTCTCTCCATCCTGATCCTTCTTCCGAAATGATATCGGAAGAAACGGATCAGTTGTTGGCCAGAGAGAAAGGTGTCTGACCTCAGTCCTTTCAGACGCGTCCACCATACAACCTCTTTCACTATGGCTATTACGCACAGAAACACCGCCTCTCCTTCATTTTTGAAGGGGGGAGGCGGCTTAACCGTTACAATGGCTTCGGTGGTCAACCGGATCGGTCCCACCCGTGACAGCAGTCGTTCAACATAGCTCCACCAATCGGCTACGCGCGAGCAGTGTACCAATGCGTGTGCAACGGTTTCCTCGTCGCACACGCATCTGGGACAGATCTTTTTGGCGGGATCCCTACCCGGGCGCCCGTGTCTGTAGAGCTTTTCTCGAACGGGTAGAGCCCCTCAGTAGCACTGCCAGGCTAGGGACTTCTGGAAGTTGTCCATAGGTCCCGGGCTGAATGTCCTACCGAACAGGCTGGCCAGTTCGTCTTCCTCCATGTCTAGGGCTTCTCCGAGGGCGTCGTCGCACCTGCTGCGTAACATCCCTCTATAGAATGTCGAGGTGGAGTCTCCACTTATAACCGGGTCCGCTTGCCAGAGGGCCGTGAGCGCCTGGGCACACTCAGTGTGCCAGGCGCCCAGTTTTCTCGGTCTTTGCTTGACCCAGGATTTCAGCTCGGTGAGTGAGACGAGTCTGGGAAAGGTTCGTCTCACAAACCGGGCCCACACCGGTTGACCGGTGAGGAATACGTGGAGGTGCCGTAGCCTTAATGCGTGTTTATGCATCATTAGCCACGGCATACCCAGCCCTCCTTTCGAAGGGTGTTGACAGCAGATGGATCTCCTCACCAAAGGAGCCCGCTTCTTCCAAAGAAATTGGAAGAGTGCGCGCTCCATCTTGGCGAGTGTTTCTCTTGGGCAAGGTACGACGGTCAGGCGGTAGTAGATGACGGATATATAAAGATATATATATATATATATATATATATATATATATATATATATATATATATATATATATATATATATATATAAAGATATATATATATATATATATATATATATATATATATATATATATATATATATAGATATATATAAAGGTTACCGTTTAACATAACATAACCGGAAAACTAGCTCAACGATATATTGCAAAAATAAAAAAAAAACAATACCTCAACGATATACTGCAAAAAAAAAAAAGGAAACAAAATGCCAACAAGAACACTGATGGGAACACACAACAGAAATTGTAGCTAATTTTGCCTCAAATTACACAATAGCTTTTAATGAATTGCTTGACGCTCCTGAAAATGACTTGACGATTGGGGCTGAAATGATACAATATAAACAACATTGATTACATTCTTCCAACTACGTGTATGTATTGGTTAATTTTTCTAACAATATAGAAAGCGTCGGTTTGGAATGCTTAGCCGTACTTATTCGGGTTCTAGCAGACTTCTTATACACCTCTATTATGAATCACGCTATATTAGTGTTACTACTAATTAATCATAGCTATGTAAAGCATGCACTATATGCAAATTAATTCACAGGCATATGTTTTATATTGAAAATGTATATAAGCTATAGCTTATTCTTCTTTCAGTACCGAGTGAGTAAACGTCACTGTTGATGGCTCAACAAATACCGAAACAACAATGTATGGTCTCACACGGCAACTAAGAGAGCTGTGACATGATCACAATTTAAAACATTCACAACGAAACTTCATTATTTATTACATATAAACATCTATAAACCTTGGTATATTAGTGTTACAGCTAATATATATATCCACACATATATATATATATGCAAATATATATATCCATATATACATACACCCCCACCACACACCCATATATATAATATATATCATATACATGGTGGCTGCCAACTCGTTTTCGAGTACGGCCACTACTTTATATCCATGTAGGAGAATCCCTACCGATGCGCTGAACGAGTGTGACTTTTTAGTCCAGCCAGCGACTTGAAAACTCTGGTACAAACACTACACCTGTGACAATTATTGACACATAGTGCTGGGCCCATGGTACCCTGTGACGACAAGTGCAGAGAGATCTCCAGATATAAAGCAATGCCTGTGCCGTGAAGCTTTTATAGTGAGCAAAGGCACTGCACAAAGCCAGTCCCACTCTCTTAACCAAGATGATATTTACCAAAAAGAAGAACAAGTCAACATCATTGGTAACCACCAGGGTTGCAGGTGTTATATCAGAGTTTTCCTTCTCCTAGAATTCTGCCTTAACAAAGGCTAAGGGGTCATCTCTCCCCATACATACATACATACATACATACATAATACATACATATATATATATATATATATATATATATATATATATATATATATATATATATATAAAATGGAAATTGTCGAAAAGAAATGATTTAAAGTAAATCTCGTTTCGTTTTCAGTTCGTTCTAATTTATTTTTTCTGTGATATTTATGAGAAATAATTTTTGAGAAAATACTTTTGGGGAATGAAGTTTTGATAAAACGTTTATATACCCTTCAACTCTATAAAACATTGTCCACCATTAACGGATCTTGGAACTGTTGGAGATAAAATACAAGAGGCTTGTTTGTGCCTTCATTTATGTGTGTCGCTATGTATGTATTTGAGTGAATATCAGTGTTTGTGTGTATTTATGTGAGTGTCTTGGCGAGTGTGTGCTTCTGTGTATGTGTTTGTATAAATAAATATATATATTTTTATGTATGTGTGCGTGTGTATGTGTCTGTGAGAGTGAATATCTAAGCATGATGTGTATGTATATATATATATATATATTCATTACGTCTCATTTATATTTATACTCGGATTCTTTTCCTAGAGTGCTTAAACTATCTGTGACTAATCCCGGTTTTTTTCATAAAAACTGTGATAATTATTGCTATTTTGCTGAACTCCTTGTAGAGTTTTTTTCAGAATGTATTTGACTGCTATTTCTTGTAAATAAACATTCACTTCCATCCTGACGTCACTAGCCCCGTTTTTTCCTCATGTGCTTTTTCATAAATACACATGAAGGCGAACTAGCCAGTTTTAGAATTCCCTTTTTCGGACTATATTACTGTGAGAGCCCTGGTTTTCTGTTGAGCTCTGCTGATGAATGATATTCCAACCGTGACCATCTCCACTGAAAGTTTTCATGAAATAGTCTTTTAAGACTATACAGAGCATTTGATGTTATTCCAAATTGAAGGATAAGTGTTTCAAACTTTGTTTTATCATGAGTTAAAGGTCTATAGATTTTTCCATGGATTTTACTAAATTCTGTGGATGAATTTGTATCCTGATTCTCTTTTGAGATGAGTTTGAGTTATTTTTCCTAAATCTTTCGTTAACTACTTTTCCCATCTTGACGTTATAGTCGCATATATGTTATAGAATGCCGTTAGCTTCTTGCTAAAACAATCTCTATACGTCTCATTTATATATATATATATATACATATATATATATATGTATATATATACATATGTAATATATATATGTATATATATGTTTATGTGTGTGTGGACGTGTGGTTGGGACTGTCACTATGTTTATGTGTGTATGCACTTTAGTAAGGTAAGCATTATGAATGATGTACTATGCTGCTGTGATATACTTTGTGTGGGGCGAACTATTTATCCCAGTTTTGTTTTATACTATAGATAAAGCTATTCCGTTTAAATTATTTCTCAACATTTCTCAGACAGCATCTTAAGCTGATAATGGCAACATTCAAGTATTTATACTAGAAGACACACACACACAAACTCACACATTATCCCCCAAATAGACTTCCATAAATATATATGTATATGTGCATACATACATACATGCACACACAGACACACACACACACACACACAGACGCGCACACACACACACATAGACACACACACGTGCACACACACACACACATTCACATACACACACACACATATATATAAGCGTGTGTGTGTGTGTGTGTGTGTGTGTGTATACTTATAAATATATGTATGTAGGAATGTATGGATGCCTGTATCTATGCAAGAATGTATGCATGCATCTATGTATGTAAATATGTATATACGTATGTATGTATGTATGTATGTATGTATGTATGTATGTATGTATGTATGTATGTATGTATGTATGTATGTATGTATGTATGTGTATATATATGTACGTATGCCTCTATATATAAACACGTATGATTCTGTTTGTGGATAGGTTTATGTACACGTGCTTATCTCTTTTAACTCTTTTACTGGTCTCCGCCCAGTGGTTATAGCCGTAATATGTGAAACTACAGATCTTACCCCCTCTCAGTCTTTCTCTCTCTCTCTATCCCTATATACACACACACACACACACACACACACACACACACACACACACACACACATATATATATATATATATATATATATATATATATGTGTGTGCGTGGATCTGCGTGTGTGTGTGTGTGTGTGTGTGTGTCAGAAAATAGATCTGTGCCAATCAGGCTCAGTGACTTTCGATGAGAAATCGTTTAAAGAAGAAATAAAATGTTGCCTTGTAAATTTTAATGATTGCAGTCAAACACGTCTGAATAGTTCCATAATAGAATTTATCTCGCTCACAATACGAAATCACACACACACACACACACACACACATATGGACATACGCACACACACACGCCCGTGCGCACACACAAGCTCGCGCGCACACACACACACACACGCAGACACATACGCACGCGCGCACGCACACAGAAACACATACAGAGACACACACATGAAAACACATATAATATTTATTCCATCTTTTATCTTATAACATGTTCAATGTTTCCGCTATCGAAAGCTGTCATCTTTGAAGAAGTTTTTTCATAGCCGAAACAATCTGCTTTTTGTCAGGAAAGTTGAAGTAAATCTTGTCTGTTCTCATTTTAACGTTAGCTGCTTTTAGAAATGTGCCGGTTTCCTAGACAGACGATTAGGTCACCCGAATTATAGATGTATGATCATAGAGATGAAGTGTTTGAATTTAATTTATGATTGATGTTGTACGGTTTTGGCGATAGGGTTGATTGTAGGATTGTGTATTGCGCTGGCTTGGATTCGCGACCGGCATACGTTTTGTCTGGGTTTGTTTGCATTGTAGTTGCTTTATTTACACACACACACACACACACACACACACACACACACACACACACACACACACACACACACACACACACACACACATATATATATATATATATATATATATCGAATGTAGAAAAGTAACACACGAGTTGACATATATATATATAAAAACAAATAGTAGAAAGGTTCTTTCAGTAGAAAATGTTGAAGAGACTTTTTTCAGGGAGATATCAAAACATTACTTTATTTACAATACCAGTTTCAGCATTAAATGCATTGTCAATTGCGGATATGCAGAATATTGTTAAGTTGCTTATTTGTCTGTCCTACTCTGCTTCTGGAAATCAGAAGCAGAGTAGGACAGACACAGAGAAATGACTTCTCCGAAAGAACATGTATGTGAAAATTAATTAATTTTTTTTTCTTCTCCTTTTTATTTTATTTTCATTACCTTTATCATTATTATTACTATTATCACTATTTGTACAAATTTGCAACTTAACAATATTCTGCATATCCGCAATTGACAATGCATATAATGCTAAACTGGTATTGTAAATAAATTAATGCTTTCATATCTCTCTGAAAAATATATTTTCAACATTTTCTCCTCAAAGAATCTTTTTCCTTTCTACTATTTGTTTATAAATATATATATTTATATATATATATATTTATATATATATATACATACAGTTGGATAGTCGGCTTCCTGATGATTTCTCTCGAATGAAACATTTCTAGTCCTGTAGAAGCCATTTCTATATTAAATATTTATACTCTGTTGTGTATTGAGTTACTTACTTACTGTGATTACCCCCGATTGAACCCGGGACAAACACACACACACACACACACACACACATATATATATATATATATATATATATATATATATATATATATATATATATATATATATATATACATCAGTTCTGTATAAGCAAGGGATGGTCACCTGAATTTTCATTGCCTACAACAGGACAACTCGTTTAATCCATATAGCAGGGAAGAATGGACGCAAAATGGTAATGATGATTTATATGTACATACACACTCGCATACATACAGATCACATTTATACATACATGGTGGCTGCCAACTCGTTTTCGAGTACGACCACTACTTTATATCCATGTAGGAGAACCCCTACCGATGCGTTGAACGAGTGTGACATTTTAGTCCAGCCAGCGACTTGAAAACTCTGGTACAAACACTACACCTGTGACAATTATTGACACATAGTGCTGGGCCCATGGTACCATGTGACGACAAGTGCAGAGAGCTCTCCAGATATAAAGCAATGCCTGTGCTGTGAAGCTTTTATAGTGAGCAAAGGCACTGCACAAAGCCAGTCCCACTCTCTTAACCAAGATGATATTTACCAAAAAGAAGAACAAGTCAACATCATTGGATACCATCAGAGTTGCAGGTGTTATATCAGAGTTTTCCTTCCCCTAGAATTCTGCCTTGACAAAGGCTAAGGGTTCATCTCTCCCGGTGATTTTGGATGGCCATTGACTCTTAAGAGCTCCTTTGCCCTTTTGACGGGTTTTGTTTTTAGTCCTGCAGGATGTCCAAAGTCACCCTCCTCACCAAGAAACCTTGGTGGGGTTGCCAGTTTAGTCGCCAACGACGCGACCATGAGACAGGTTGTACTGGGATACATGTTACCAGTAGCACCAACTGGTGACCTGACATAATATACATACATACATACATGGTGGCTGCCAACTCTTTTTCGAGTACGACCACTACTTTATATCCATGTAGGAGAACCCTTACCGATGCGCTGAACGAGTGTGACTTTTTAGTCCAGCCAGCGACTTGAAAACTCTGGTACAAACACTACACTTGTGACAATTATTGACACATAGTGCTGGGCCCATGGTACCATGTGATGACAAGTGCAGAGAGATCTCCAGATATAAAGCAATGCCTGTGCCGTGAAGCTTTTATAGTGAGCAAAGGCACTGCACAAAGCCAGTCCCACTCTCTTAACCAAGATGATATTTACCAAAAAGAAGAACAAGTCAACATCATTGGATACCATCAGGGTTGCAGGTGTTATATCAGAGTTTTCCTTCTCCTAGAATTCTTCCTTGACAAAGGCTAAGGGGTCATCTCTCCCGGTGATTTTGGATGGTCATTGACTCTTAAGAGCTCCTTTGCCCTTTGAAAGGTTTTGTTTTTAGTCCTGCAGGATGTCCAAAGTCACCCTCCCCTCCAAGAAACCTTGGTGGGGTTGCCAGTTTAGTCGCCAACGACCCGACCATGAGACATACATACATACATACATACATAGAAACATACATACATACATTCATTCATACATAGTTAAACAAATATACAACACGAAATACGATGTTAAATGATGTTCAGAAACGTCTAAGGAATCGCGCCGCGTAATTAATTGTTTCTACTTTTAGCACAAGGCCAGCAATTACCCAGTGCATTACTGGTACTTGAATTTATCAACCCCGTAAGGATGAAAGGCAAAGTTAACCTCGGCGGGATTTGAACTCAGAATGGCAAGGGCCGTAACTCTGTGCGTCAAAGCATGGCGTCCGTCCCTCTACCGATACTGCCAATCCACCGCACCTCGTAATTAATGTATACTGTTCACCTACATATACTAATACACTAAGCATAGCGGTCGAGAGCACTTTTCCTTGTGATATCTTGTGTGTATCAATACATTATTTATAACTGTCATACACAATCTAAACAATATAATTATATATATATATTCTTTGAAGCCTTAGAGAAGAACGTCCCACCCAACCATAGGTATAGGAAAATCCTTAATAGGAACAATATAAAAATATCCTTCTCTACTACTCCTAACCTAGCGGACATCATAGGAACGACTAATCACATTAAGATCATCAAGACACAGCACTTTAGGACAGGCGCACCTACACCTGAAAATAACTATATAGGCCTTAACGACTCCCTAGCAGCATCCAATAGTGCTGGCAACAGCCTCTACTGACACAACCAGCATAACCGCGACATGACTGGGGAATATGCAGGTGACCCGCACGGGTCACCAGGCGGCAAAGGAAGACGATGCTGCGTGCGGAATAATAATGGTACCGCCCCGCGCACTGTGGGTTGTAATGGTGCTAACGACAGGTGTGGGAGCGTAGGTAACAACGTAGTTCGCAATAATAATAGCCTTACCGTGGGAACTAGAAGGGACCGCGACTGAAATTGCAACTGCCGCGACAGGGGACGCTTCCCCCTTAGGGGAACCTGCTTGACTTATAGGGTTATATATAGGTGCACTGTAACTATCCACAATAACGTTAAACATTATGTAGGGGCTACCTCTGGCCCGTTCAAAATTAGGTTTCGAAAACATCTCCACTCTTTCGCAAATAAGAAATTAAGACACTCCACTTCGCTCGCGAACTACATCACATCATTAAAAGACTTAAACATCAGCTTCTCCACGCACTGGGAAACTGTCGGCAGGGCTGCACCGTACAACTTCAAGAGGAAGTGCGATCTTTGACTCATGGAGCTCTACCACATCATAACGGCACCCCACGAGCTCATCAACAGCAGAGCTGAATCGACGATAAGCTGTACACACTGCTTAAAAATATCCTACTTCAGATGGAATAAGAACGAGGAGTGAAACAGTATACCGGGCGGGCAGGTGCTGCAAAAAACATCCGGAAACTAACCGGCTTCAATTGACCCAGGCAGGCAGGTGCAGAAAAAAAAGGCCTCAAAACAAACGTTGCATACCTGACACTGTGGTATCGACTATGGTAAGGTTGTAACCACATCTTGTAACGGATAAAAAAAATTTGTCCGGGAAAGAATGCCCTAACACCGGCCAGAGTTACCTCCCTTGACCTACTGCAAAATCAAAACACGCTTCTTTGCGAAAAATGAACTCTGACGTGAACTTATCTCTAAAAACACATTCCGGGCTGTGTAAGGAGTACTTTTTAGTTATTTATGCTCTTGAGAAGCCCATTCGGGCGAAACGTACGTAGGTGGTATTGTAAATAAACATGTTTTAACTATCTGTTCTCCTATATTTTACTTTTCCACGTATATATATATATATATATATATATATATACAATGATATTAAGTAAATGGAAACTATTTTTCTAAAGTGTGTTTTATAAATGTTCACATAACCAATGAGAATATACCTTTACGGTTCAAGTTATCCAAGGATAACTTGAACCGTTAGGGTATATTCTCCTTGGTTATGTCAAAATTTATAAAACACACTTCGTATTTTATCTGATGATAGCGTACCAAAATTTGGTACCCTTGAAATATATATAATAGAATAAATATGGTTTTATAAATATAGTTCCCATTTATTTAATATCATTGTATATTATACTCCAGAAAACCTGTAGAATGCTCTGAATCAGTAATAAATATTTATATTTGTTGAATATCCCTTCTGCTTATATATATATATATATATATATATATATATATATATATATATATATATATATATATATATATATATATATATATATATAACGGCGATGAATTAGTTTTGCGAGGTCTTTGATATGAAATCGTGTGTCGAAACAAATATTGTTATATATATATATGGATGTTATTTATTCATTCTGACGACTGAAGACAGGCATAACATCAGCCTTCAAGAAACCACTGGTAAATGAAATAATTATCTTATTCATCGCCGTTATATATATATATATATATATATATATATATATATATATATATAACGGCGATGAATTAGTTTTGCGAGGTTTTTGATATGGAATCGTGTGTCGAAACAAATATTGTTATACTTGGGGAGGGTCATATTTGTGTAATACTATTGCCAGAATTAATAACATAACACACTCACTGGTTGGTTGGTTTTCGCTTCTGTGTCCTTTATATCGGTTAATTTAATTTATTCGCTCCTCAATGTTGCCATTGACTGACAACTGTCAAAAATACAGATACAATATAGACACAAACACATATATATAGTCTATCAAAGTTCTTTCGTTGAACATCTGCAACATCGTTAGTGTTGCTATTATGTTTCCTCCCGTTGCATTGTATGTTTACGCCATCTTTATTTAGTCTGTTTATTTATTTATTTATTTGTTTATTTTTTTGTCTCCTCTGCGCATGTGTTTGCGTATAGTGTTTTGTTTGGGTGACTGTGTATTGGTTAATGTATTCTATCTTAGTTTACTAGTGTGTGTTTATATGTGTTTGTTGTTATTGTGCTTGTGTATGTATTTATCTATTTATTTTTTTAACAATCTATCTATTTATACTTCTCTTAGGTCAGTGTTGTTTGGGTGTTGTTGTTATTCCATTCATTTTTTTCTGTTTAAACTTGGCCTTCTAAGTTCTATTTCGCTGGCCTCTCTGATTTGCCTATCTGCTGGGTCATTTCTATGTTTAGATATTATTCTAACTTCTATGTTGTTTATGTTACCGTTGTGTTGTTGTCTGGCATATTCCTATAGTACTGAACCGTTTCTTCGTCCTGTTAGTTCCCGCCAGTGTTGGTCTATCCTTTCACTTATGCTACGAGCTGTCTCGGCTATGTATGTTGTTGTCATGTTTCTGCAAGTACCCTCTGTACATCTTATGCTATAGACTACGCTTCTAGTTTTACAGTTTATCCGGGGGTTTACTCTACATATGATAAATTTCCTATTAGTACAGTGGGATTTCTTAAAAGGGTAGGTTTTGCTGATCAGGGATTTTATGGTGGTTCCTGGCTTTTCTACCACCTTAACCTTTAAGTGGGTCTTTCTCAGTGCCTTTCTACACTGGTAAGCTAATTTCCCTCCAGCGGTAGTGTCCACAAACATGACACTCTGGTATCTCTGGTTGTCGTACCATGATGTGGCTTTCCCTATCTTATGTCTAGCCCTATCTAAGCTATTCCAAGATTTGCTCCTATATAATGGGCAAATTCCTTTCATGTCCAGTTCTATGAGGGTCTTATACTTTTCCATGGCAATGAGAAAATCTACACCCAAAATGAGGGAGCAGCCATCGGCGTCAGCATAGCTGGTGATGTTGCCAACCTTTTCATGGTATGGTGGGAAAGGAGACTTAAAGATCTCCTTAATGAAAGTTCCATAGACCTCATCATGTACTCTCGTTATGTAGACGATATCAATATAGTTATAAGAACACCCCCACTAGAGAGCACTAACAAGTTTGATTTAGAACGTAGCACGATGGAAAGCATCCAGCAGATAGCTAATTCCATACACCAGAGTATAACTGTAACTATCGACTTCCCTTCCAAACACCCTAACAATAGACTACCTGTATTAGACACAGAACTCTGGATTAACACTATAGACGAGAGAGCCCAAATTCTCCACTCACACTATACTAAACCCATGGCCTCCAAATACCTGATACTCAAAAACTCAGCAATGTCCAGTAGTGCTAAGTTTAATATTCTGATCGCAGATTTGGTACGAGTGATGAAGAATGTGTCCAGCATGTGCGACCCAACAGAAATGGAAAGATACATCCAACACTTCATCAACCGCATGCAGTTCTCTGGCTACAACCAAAGAGACAGAGTCAGAGTATACGAAGGAGCCATGGAAAAGTATAAGACCCTCATAGAACTGGACATGAAAGGAATTTGCCCATTATACAGGAGCAAATCATGGAATAGCTTAGATAGGGCTAGACATAAGATAGGGAAAGCCACATCATGGTACGACAACCAGAGATACCAGAGTGTCATGTTTGTGGACGCCACCCCTGGAGGGAAATTAGCTAACCAGTGTAGAAAGGCCCTGAGAAAGACCCACTTAAAAATAAAGGTGGTAGAAAAGCCAGGAACCACCATAAAATCCCTGATCAGCAAAACCTACCCTTTTAAGAAAACCCACTGTACTAATAGGAAATGTATCATATGTAAGGTGAACCCCCGGATAAACTGTAAAACTAGAAACGTAGTCTATAGCATAAGATGTACAGAGGGTACTTGCAGAAACATGACAACAACATACATAGGTGAGACAGCCCGTAGCATAGGTGAAAGGATAGACCAACACTGGGGGGAACTAAAAGGACGAAAAAACGGGTCAGTACTATACGAACATGCTAGACAACAACATGACGGTAACATAGACAACATAGAAATTAGAATAATATCTAAACATAGAAATGACCCAGCAGATAGGCAAATCAGAGAGGCCAGTGAAATAGAAATTAGAAGACCAAAGCTAAACAGAAAGAATGAGTGGAACAACAACAACACCCAAACAAACAACA
>CAXHJY010001660.1:2500-7500 GCA_964016885.1 Eledone cirrhosa
TACTGGTGCTTTATTTTATCGACTCCGTAAGGATGGAAGGCAAAGAAAACGTCTGCAGGATTTGAACTCAGAACGTAAAGGGCCATAACTCTATGGAGCAAAGCATGGTGTCGGATTGCGATTATGGTATTATTTAAAATTTTTTTTTTTTTTACAAATCCAATGCTTTATTTAGGAAATATTTTTTAATTGACTGGTAAAATTCTTATGTGTCGAATTGTGTGAATTTGTATGACTTCTTTGTTTCTATTTGGCGTTGCACCAATCGATGACAGACGTGCTAGTGTTTCATTTCATTAGTCTTGTCGAGTGTTTAAATTTGAAGTTGACACTGTCTAAGATTTCTTTGTTAATTACACTTGATTCGTCTTTCGCTCGGTTGATTTTGTATTTGCGCTCTGCTTTGAAGTAAGTTTGTGGTCTTTATCTCTGTCATATGGTTTCGTCTTATTGGGTAAATTATCCTGCTTTTTAGGTATTAACTGATTGCTGACTGCCGTGCTTCTATGATGACTACATTGTATAATGTTAAGGTTTGCTTCTTTGTGTTGTCCAGGAAGAGTCTTTATTGGGCATATATATACATACACACACACTGATATAATATATATATAATATAAGAATAAAGGAACAAAGAATCAGTGTTGCATCATAACATATTTAATAACATATTACATATGTTTCACTGTCGATGAGCTCGAGGAATGATCTATTAGTGATCAAACCTTACTCTGGAATCGAAAGATCCTTAGATATTGACAGCGAAACATATATAATATATTATTAAATATGTTATGGTGCAACACTGATTCTTCGCTCCTTTATCCCTAGACTATTAATACTCTGCTCAGCTAGATCATCGAGTGCTCACCCAGCATACCGCCTACGGACGCAATTTTCTTGTACCTCCACACACACACACACACACATACACACACACACACTTCGTTTTGCAAGATTTTTTATCTGAAAACCTGTGTTGAAACAGATATTGTTATACTTTTGGGAGGGTCATATTGCCAATAAAAACACACGCACCTCGTATTTTTACTTCAATTTATTATTATTATTATTATAAACTCTCAGTTGGTTAGTTTATAAACCGGATGGTTGTTTATTTGTTGATTGTCAAATCTCTTTCATCACACATTCTGTGATTTCTTCAGTGACTACTTTTGTTATTTTGTGTCTCTCCTTTGTTCTGTCCTACACCATTTTGTTTATATGAGCTGTGATATGTACTTGAGCTGCGTATACGTTATAACCGAGTTGTTTTGTGTATGTTTTTATTTATTTATGCGTTTATTTACTTGTCACTAGTTGGTTGCTTATTCTGTGTGTTTGATTTATTTTATTAGTTTGGTTCTTATGTATCTCCGTATCTTGTCCTTAATTATTAATTGTGATGCTGTTGGTATTCCACTCATGTTTTCTATTTAGTTTTGTTTGGAGTTTGTTTATATTTGTCGCTTCTGTAATCTGATTTTTATCGCGATGTTCTCTAGTGTGCCTCCATGTTCCATTCAGGCATGTCGGTGGAGTAATGATGAGTTTTTTCCATCTTGGAGTTCTCGCCAGCGTTCATTTATCTTTTCTCCTTTGCCATGGGCCGTCTCACCTATGTAAGACGTGTTTCCATTACAACACTGCCCCTCCGCACACCTTATGCTATATACTAGGAACGTAGTATATAGTATAAGATGTACGGGGGGAGGGTGGTGGTGGTCAGTGTAAGGTGGTGTTTCAGCTGCGTTCCGCGGATAGCAGCGCCCGCTCACGGGCGGGCTGCTGTCTTTCCGATTTTATGAAATGTTTCAATAAATAACTCGAATCATTCAAAGGCTCAACATTTTGATATATTTGTTTTGTTTTTTTCAGTCTATAGAACCATGTCACGGAGGCCAGAGTTTGTTGGAATCAACCTCTTGAGAGAAATTCATATAATTGCTTCAAAGCTTCAACACACGGAATATCAAAGCCGAGCATGGAAATGGTAAATACTACTATAACATGATAAACTGTTTTAGGTTTTTTTTTTCAATTTTTATTTGACAACTTCACTGTAGCTCGGTGGTTACGACGGCGTCTGTTACTGTTGATACAATTAATGGAACAGAATACTTGTGAAATTAACGTGAAAGTGGCTGAGCATTTTACAGGCATGCCTACATTTAACATAGTTCTTAGCCTTAATTTACATGCATAAGAGAGAATCTGATCTTTGTTTGCAGGTAAGGGGAGGGGGGGGGGGATTATGGATATGTTTCACACTATTAGACCTTATCAACATAGTATAGTTATTTCAAGCCAACTAATCAGCCGATAAAGATTTTTGTATATACATAAAAAAGTTATGTAGAACCTTTAACCAGTATAATGTAGAACCTTGAAAAAAGTGAGCTAAGGGACATAACTAAAATGAGCCAATGTCATGAATTTACATAAATAAATAGACTATACTATGCTGATGAGGTCTAACAGGTCGAAATATAGCCACAGTTATCATTTGCTTTCAAACAAAGCTCTAATGTCCCTTAAACCTGTAAATTAATTTTGAGAAATTAATTCCTGTTTGAAATTATCCCCCCTTCACTTTGAGAGTTACTAATAATTGTTGTCAGGTTTTTTTTTTTGTTTTACCAAATAAGAGGAACATTTCAATTATTTAAGAATTTTATTTTGTTTGTATACAGCATTCAGTACTTCACCAATTTATTCATTAATTAACATTACATATTGACTAAATTGGTAGAGTGACAGACACAATATCTTACGTTATTATATCTAGGTACGTTATAAAATTAAATAACACTAAGTTTGACTTTGCCTTTCATCCATCCAAAGTCGATAGAATTACTGGTTTAAATTGATATAATCGATTAGAAACCTCCCATCAAATCTTCTATGGAAAGAATTACTACACCTGGTATTCCCTACAATTCTTGCTTTTCCATATTTATCCATTTCAATTTAACGTGTGTTATTTATTAATCATTGTTATTTTCTCTTGGAGTATATAGGACGTTGGATTGGCAGAATCGTTAGAACAATGATCAATATTTGTTTCAGTCGAGTCGTAACATATTTGTTACGTTCTGAGATCAAATCCTGTCAGGATCAACTTTGCATTTCATTCTTCAAGGTTCAATATAATAAGAACATTGGTGTCGATGTAATCGGCTGAAATACCCCCTCCCCTTTTCTCCATGCAAGATACGATTTTTGAGATATCAATATATGTATTTCTGGTTTGTTCTTTCTCTGTATGTACATTCTTTTACTCTTTTGTTCGTATTCTTAACCAATTACATTTGTATTCTAACTAGCTTCTAGTTGCAATAGAATGCTATCTAGTTTGCTACTACACATTTCCAGCTAGTGCATAGCTACTTTTATAGGCGGCGAATTGGCAGAGTCGTAACAACGTCGAGTTGGATGCTTAGCGCTATGCGTTCCGGCTCTCTATCTTCTGAATTCAAATCCCGCCGAGGTCAACTTTGCCTTTCATCCTTTCGAGGTCCATATAAAAAGTACCAGTTTAGTATCCCTCCTCTACATCTCTTTCTCGCCTCCTTTCTCTCATCCCCTAACCTTTTTCTGGAAGAAATCTGGTGTATTTAGACATAGAGAGGAGATAAATTCTGCTAGGTTTAAATATGCCGAAGAAACGTCGTATATCAACATGGCGACTCTACGACACCATCAGGAGTGGCGACTCTACGACACCATCAGGAGTTACATACATACATAATATCAACTTTTAAATTGTAAGCTTTGTGTATAGTGAGAAACTTCTTTGTTTTAGTGTATAGACTATAAGAAATACCAAACGCCAGTGATAATATTAAAACTAACTACTACATATTGAAAGCTAGTGTACTAGTTGAATTATAAGTCTTGTGTATAGTTAGAAAATTCTTTGTTTGAGTGTATAGTCTAAACGAAACACCAATCACAAGATTAAAGCTAGCTATATCATACTATTGACAATGCAATTGTATTGATGTAACTCTTTATTAATTAAATTAATCATGTTAAATAAGATAGATGCTCTACTAGAGTTATTTACAGTTTGTATTTTTTATTCGGTGATGATAAAATTATCAAATACGTCAACGTACTTGAATGCTCTCTGGAGGTCACAAATGATTAGATTACGCCTCGTAGTTTCTCTTTGACTAATATTTTATATCTGTCAATTTTACTATTGCTATATGACAGCAGCTCATTTTACTAGTCTGCACTATATGTCGCTACCAACGTTTCTTTCAAATACTTAGTATGATGATTCAATCGGATTGAAACTTATCTTATAAAGCTTTATATTCTCCATGTTGATCTTCAGCTTTGTGCTTTGTAACAATAAATTGTTGATCTATATTCAGCTCTAGGCTGTACCCGTTTTTTTTTTTTTTTTAAACTTTATTTTTCCAAGAATATGCATCTAGAAATTATATAACCGTCACATAATTCCATTACACTAGGCACTGGAAAATCCGAAATATTGTTCAACGGTCAAATGAAATCGATTTTGTACGTGGAGTGAAGTAAAGAACGCAACTTGAATGAGACAAATAGTGTGAGGCGTATTATAAACACTGCATCATCTGTACTTTAAGATGGTTCCATGACATAGCTAAATAGAACATACTATTATTGTACTTAGTAGTATAGTGTTGCAAACTGAGATCGTAGTACTGCAATAAGAAGAGTAGCATTATTATGAGTCACCGCATTGGAGAATGGATCGAAGGCATCTTGCTACTTTGCATAGTGTTAACCGAAATTGTATTTTTAGTTTTCGATTATGCTGTAAATTTTACGCCCACGTATGTATACACACACACACACACACATATATAATGAGTATGTATATATATACTTATGTACGAATGTATGTATGTATGCATGCACGCACGCATGTATGTATATATCTATGTATGTATGTATGCATGCATGCATGTATGTATGTATATATATACTTATGTATGTATGTATGT
>CAXHJY010001660.1:15000-17500 GCA_964016885.1 Eledone cirrhosa
ATGACTGTTGAAAATATATAGTATAGTATGACTGGTTAAAATATATAGTATAGTATGACTGTTGAAAATATATAGTATAGTATGACTGTTGAAAATGTATAGTATAGTATGACTGTTGAAAATATATAGTATAGTATGACTGTTGAAAATGTATAGTATAGTATTACTGTTGAAAATATATAGTATAGTATTACTGTTGAAAATATATAGTATAGTATTACTGTTGAAAATATATAGTATAGTATGACTGTTGAAAATATATAGTATAGTATTACTGTTGAAAACATAGAATAGTATTGCTGTTGAAAATATATAGTATAGTATTGCTGTTGAAATAATATAGTATAGTATTACTGTTGAAAATATATAGTATAGTATGACTGTTGAAAATATATAGTATAGTATTGCTGTTGAAAATATATAGTATAGTATGACTGTTGAAAATATATAGTATAGTATGACTGTTGAAAATATATAGTATAGTATTACTGTTGAAAACATATAGTATAGTATTACTGTTGAAAATATATAGTACAGTATTACTGTTGAAAATATATAGTAGAGTATGACTGTTGAAAATGTATAGTATAGTATTACTGTTGAAAATATATAGTATAGTATTACTGTTGAAAATATATATTATAGTATGACTGTTGAAAATATATATTATAGTATGACTGTTGAAAATATATATTATAGTATGACTGTTGAAAATGTATAGTATAGTATTACTGTTGAAAATGTATAGTATAGTATTACTGTTGAAAACATATAGTATAGTATGACTGTTGAAAACATATAGTATAGTATTACTGTTGAAAATATATAGTATAGTATTACTGTTGAAAACATATAGTATAGTATTACTGTTGAAAATATATAGTATAGTATGACTGTTGAAAATATATAGTATAGTATGACTGTTGAAAATGTATAGTATAGTATTACTGTTGAAAATGTATAGTATAGTATTACTGTTGAAAATATATAGTATAGTATTGCTGTTGAAATAATATAGTATAGTATTACTGTTGAAAATATATAGTATAGTATGACTGTTGAAAATATATAGTATAGTATTGCTGTTGAAAATATATAGTATAGTATTACTGTTGAAAATATATAGTATAGTATTACTGTTGAAAATATATAGTATAGTATTACTGTTGAAAACATATAGTATAGTATTACTGTTGAAAATATATAGTATAGTATTACTGTTGAAAATATATAGTATAGTATTACTGTTGAAAACATATAGTATAGTATTACTGTTGAAAATATATAGTATAGTATTACTGTTGAAAATATATAGTATAGTATTACTGTTGAAAATATATAGTATAGTATTACTGTTGAAAATATATAGTACAGTATTACTGTTGAAAATATATAGTATAGTATTACTGTTGAAAACATATAGTATAGTATTACTGTTGAAAATATATAGTATAGTATTACTGTTGAAAACATATAGTATAGTATTACTGTTGAAAATATATAGTATAGTATGACTGTTGAAAATATATAGTATAGTATTACTGTTGAAAACATATAGTATAGTATTACTGTTGAAAATATATAGTATAGTATTACTGTTGAAAATATATAGTATAGTATTACTGTTGAAAATATATAGTATAGTATTACTGTTGAAAATATATAGTATAGTATTACTGTTGAAAATAATAGTATAGTATTGCTGTTGAAAATATATAGTATAGTATTGCTGTTGAAAATATATAGTATAGTATTATTGTTGAAAATATATAGTATAGTATTGCTGTTGAAAATATATAGTATAGTATTATTGTTGAAAATATATAGTATAGTATTACTGTTGAAAATATATAGTATAGTATTATTGTTGAAAATATATAGTATAGTATTGCTGTTGAAAATATATAGTATAGTATTGCTGTTGAAAATATATAGTATAGTATTACTGTTGAAAATATATAGTATAGTATTACTGTTGAAAATATATAGTATAGTATTACTGTTGAAAATATATAGTATAGTATTACTGTTGAAAATATATAGTATAGTATTGCTGTTGAAAATATATAGTATAGTATTGCTGTTGAAAATATATAGTATAGTATTACTGTTGAAAATATATAGTATAGTATTACTGTTGAAAATATATAGTATAGTATGACTATTGAAAATATATAGTATAGTATTACTGTTGAAAATATATAGTATAGTATTACTGTTGAAAATATATAGTATAGTATTACTGTTGAAAATATATAGTATAGTATTACTGTTGAAAATATATAGTATAGTATGACTGTTGAAAATATATAGTATAGTATGACTGTTGAAAATATATAGTATAGTATGACTGTTGAAAATATATAGTATAGTATGACTGTTGAAAATATATAGTATAGTATGACTGTTGAAAATATATAGTATAGTATGACTGTTGAAAATATATAGTATAGTATGACTGTTGAAAATATATAGTATAGTATTACTGTTGAAAATATAT
>CAXHJY010001660.1:22500-45000 GCA_964016885.1 Eledone cirrhosa
GTTTTTTTTACAGGAGCTTAGATTTGATCATTTCCAGATGACTTTCGCCAACTGAAGGAATATTTTAGGAAGTGGGCATAAAAAAAAAAAAAAAAAATATATATATATATTTAATTATGTATTAAACAACACAAAACAATTGTTTATTACATAATTAAATAGCTCTGTAGCATGCATAGAGCACTCTCCCTTCCTTTACCCTTTCTACGGAAATACTTTATATATACTAGCAGAAAAACCACCCGCGTGTGCTTTTCTGCTGGCATGTGTAGTGTGTATATTGATATTATACACAAATATATATGCATGTAAATATGATACATCAAATAAAATCGTAATTGACAATATACACAGAAATTGAACGAAGACTGTGTTACACTGTCTTATGTAATCAGTAACGTAATCCATGATACATTTAAAAAAGACGATATTATAAATAAACTGCATTAGGAGAAAATTGTGACGAAAATATATGCGATATTTTTATAAGTGTTATAATATAACGGCCGCTAACCGGAAGTGTTGACATTTGAAAATTTTAAAGAAGTGAATCATTAAATAAGCTATAAAATATATTTAATCAACAGCCACGAAATTTAGCACATACATTATGTAATATTCATTCATTATTTATTCAAAGTAAACGGCCCTTGCCATTCTGAGTTCAAATCCCGCCTAGGTTAACTTTGCCTTTTATCCTTACGGGGTCGATAAAATAAAGTACCAGTAATGCACTGGGATAATTGCTGGCCTTGTGCCAAAAGTAGAAACAATTATTTATTCAGAGTAAACCAACTTATTTTACAAACAGGGTAAAAAAATATATTCTGGACGGAGTCCCGCACTCCTCCCTTTATTATAGTTAAGATATATATATATATATATATATATATATACACATATATACTTTTTTACCTGTTCCAGCCATCCGGCTGAGGCCATATATAAATAAACAAAAACAAACCAATTAAACATAAATATGCGGTGAGGAAAAAACCCACGGTGGATTGGCAGAGTTATTAAAATGTTGGACATCCAATAAAGTACCTGTAATGCACTGAAGTCGATTTAATCGACTTTCCCCTTCCCATAAATTGCTGGCCTTGTGTCTATATTAGAACTCGTTTCTTTGATGGTGTTGGATTGGCAGTATCGGTAGAGGGTCGGATAACATACTTTACGGCTTAGAGTTACGGCCCTTTATTTTCTGAGTTCATATATCACCGTGGTTTGATGTGCCTTTTCTCAATACGGGTGGATAAAACAAAGTACTAGCAACGCACTAGTGTCGAATTAATCAACATTCCCCTTCCTTTCAATTTGATGACCTTGTGCCAAAAGTATTACTAATATTATTTCAATAGCATGAATTGGCAGTATCGGAAGAGGGTCGGACGCCATGCTTTCCAGCATAGTTACGTCCCTTTACGGTCTGAGTGCAAATCCCGCCGAGGTTAACTTTGCCTTTCATCCTTACGGGGTCGATAAAATGAAGTACCAGTAATGTACTGGGTATTTGATGGTCTTGTGCCAAAAGTAGAAACAATTATTTCAATAGCATGAATTGGCAGTATCGGAAGAGGGTCGGACGCCATGCTTTCCAGTATAGTTACGTCCCTTTACGGTCTGAGTTCAAATCCCGCCGAGGTTAACTTTGCCTTTCATCCTTACGGGGTCGATAAAATAAAGTACCAGTAATGTACTGGGTATTTGCTGGCCTTGTGTCAAAAGTAGAAACAATTATTTCAATAGCATTTATTGAATGAGAAGCAAGGGATTGGTAGTGTCGTTAGAGCGTCGGACACATTTTAGTTACGGTATTTTTCATTCTGAGTTCAAATCTCGTTGAGATCAACTTTGCTTTTGATCCTTGCGAGCGTCAACAAAACAAATGACCAGTCATTTACTAGAGTCGACATAATCGACTTTCCATTCACCCACAAATTATGTGTAAATTAGATACAATCTTTGGAAAGTAAGGGAGGTAACTCTGAAAATATCGCAGGCTTATATTTAACATTATAGAATTCACCGAAGTAAGTTAAGCGATCGTATAAAAACTTCATCGTTGCCTCGTGGTTGGTCAAATTTAGCCCAAGGTCCAGCAGACTATGATAAAAAGAATTCGAGTCGTGACCACTTTATATTTATTAAAATATCGTGTTTCAATATGTAAGCTCATTGTGTGAGAGAGAGAGTGTATGTAGTGTATGTATGCACGTATGATATAGAAATGATATATAATATAAAATAATATACTTTTCAATTGAGTATCTTATTTAACAGTGGATTTTTGGTTTTCCTTCTGAAAACCATCACCATCTATCTATATGTATATACATACACCCCTCCCCCCCACACACATATGTAAATACGTATACACATACATACACACACATATTTATACACACACATATACATGTATATCAATAACGAAATGAAACAGTAATTGAAACAGAAGATACTTTGAAAAAGTATTTAAAGATAAGATCGTTTTTTTTTCTTCATTTCTTTCTTTCTACTTGCCAGTTGCACTTGCAAGTGGCTATTCACATGATCTTCAGTTTTATTATAAATGTGCGTGCGTGTATATATTTATATATATATATTAGGATTGGTGCTCTGAAATAGCGATGTATACATGAATGTATGTATAGTATATTTGGCAATATACCGTATGTTTAATTAAAAACATTTAGAAGACCATTCGCTCTCAGTTTTAAAGTAGTGACTATATCACTTACTTATTATCGACAAAGGCTGGGAGAGAGGCTGACAGCTGTTTCTCGCTGTTTGGCGTTTATCAAAGCCACACTCTCACCTGCCCTTGTCAAAAATTATGGAAGCTGGATTCTTAGAGAATTCCAGTAATAATCAGGAGCTGATTACACAGAGCGATTGCCGGTCCAACAAAAATTAGGTATTAGTATTGGTGTTCTGAAATAGCGATGTATACATGAATGTATGTATAGTATATTTGGCAATATACTCTATGTTTAATTAAAAAACATTTAGAAGACCATTCGCTATCAGTTTTAAAGTAGTGACTATGTCATTTACTTATTTTCGGCAAAGGATGGTCTTCTAAATATACTATATATATACTGGGTCGATAAAATAAAGTACCAGTAATGCACTGGAATAATTGCTGGCGTTGAGCTCAAAAGTAGAAACAATTATTACAAGGAAGATGGTGGTGGATTGGCAGTATCGGTAGAGCGTCGGACAACATGCTTTGCAGCATAGTTACGGCTCTTTACGTTCTGTGTTCAAATCTCGCTGAGGTTAGCTTTGCCTTTCAACCTTACGGGGTCGCACTGCGGTCGATTTAATCGACTTTCCACTCCCCCAAATTGCTGGCCTTGTGCCTATAGTAGAAATCATTACAAGGAAGAGGTGTAATATATTTCGAAGGTACTGTGGTGTATTTTCTGTACATCCTCGTCAGATAAAATACATGAATTGATGTATGACATACCTCAACTGTCTTGATAGTTCAATTCCAGTATTGGCAGTCAGATATATATATATGACTGTCTAGAGCTAACTCTTACACGGGAGGACGCCGTCCGTGTAACTTATGCTCGGAGGAAACATTACAAAGTACTCTGGTGCGTTATGGTCCATCTGGTTCCTTACCACATTTCCTTCGTTTTATATATATATATATATATATATATATATATATATATATATATATATATATATATATATATATATATATATGGATGGATGGATTACAAACGTTGTTTAACCGTTTCAAACCATTCCATTGATAGTCTATTATTGTCAACTTAATAACTGTTTCTACTTTTGGCACAAGGCCAGCAATTACTCAGTACATTACTGGTACTTTATTTATTGTCAACTTAATAACGTCTTCGTTAACTCAATTACGTCTTCGTCAACATCCAAAACATAAACATACACATACCGGCCATAATTAAATATGGAATGATACGCGACGTAGTGCTGACGTTTTGCCAAGAACTTCTAAACTCCAGATCTTATATTTGACAAATTTAAGAGATGCCCCGCCCCCTTTAGATCCGTGATAACACTGCTACTACTTGCAGCTGTGAAGAGAGCAAGGCACCCAATCGGATGGTGCGGTGATGCTCCAGTTGGTAGAAGAGAGCAAGGCACCCAATCGGATGGTGAGGTGATGCTCCAGTTGGTGGAAGAGAGCAAGGCACCCAATCGGATGGTGAGGTGATGCTCCAGTTGGTAGAAGAGAGCAAGGCACCCAATCGGATGGTGAGGTGATGCTCCAGTTGGTAGAAGAGAGCAAGGCACCCAATCGGATGGTGAGGTGATGGTCCAGTTGGTAGAAGAGAGCAAGGCACCCAATCGGATGGTGAGGTGATGCTCCAGTTGGTAGAAGAGAGCAAGAATTCGAAGTGGAATGTATGACTACAGATAATCCCCCTCTCTCTCTTTATATATGTGTTTCTCTCTCTCTCTGTCTCTCTCTCTCTCTCTCTCTCTCTCTCTCTCTCTCTCTCTAGGTACGTAGGTTAAGTCCATAGGGTTAGTTTGAATATAATTATTAAGGCTAGTTACTGCAACGGCCGACTGATTAAATGTCATTTGATTATAAGTATGCCAGACTAGGGATCTCTTAAGCAACAACAATATATGTGTGTATTTAACTAACTGTATATTATCAGTTCATTAAAAAAAAAAAATATATATATATATGTGTGTATCAATTACAGTAAATATTTTGGGCAAGACAGTAAAACTAATAAGATATATTATAACGGTGGATTGGCAGTATCGGTAGAGGGTCGGACGCCATGCTTTGACGCATAGAGTTATGGCCGTTGTCATTCTGAGTTCAAATCCCGCCGAGGTTAACTTTGCCTTTCAAACTTTACGGGGTCGATAAAATAAAGTATCAGTAATGCACTGGGTAATGGCTGGCCTTGTGCCAAAAGTGGAAACAATTATAACTATTAGGCTTTATCACCATACCCCTGTATGTGTGCATGTTTGTCTACTTTAATGCATAGAATATGCTCTAATTTTCTGAAGTCTTTCATCGTTACATACAAACACAAATACACACACTTATATATGCATGTTAGAATATGCATGCGTGTGTGTGTTTATATAGACAACGTTCGTTTCTTAGTCTGTATTATTGCTGACTAGGAAACTGTATTGTTTCAAATCTCCAAAGTTTCCATTCCAATATTTCATGTCATCTCCTTTTATCGTAGCTTGTGGCTTCGAAGTACGTTTGTTCTCGTCTGACATCTCATCCATTTTCCTTTGATTTTTCGTGTGGCTATTTAGTTCTGTCTATCGTCATTTTTTGATGAGTCAACTTTATCTTTTTGTCTTTTTCGCTACTGTTTTTGGAACAGGGAATAAATCAAGAAAAGTTAGCCTTGGTTACTATCCAAAAATGTGTTGCTAGTGTTGTTAATTTATAATAGTAAAAATCAGTAAAATCCTTAAATGATCATAAAGCAAATACATATTCGGTAATTTAGATCTAAGGGAGCTAACTCTGACAAGAAATTACGCTTGTAGTTTTTGCCAAAGTTACTTTGTTGTTGCGTGGTTTTGTTTCTCTTATAGTCTGTAACTAATTGTCTCTTAAATTTGAACTTAGTCCTTCATGACAAGTATGAGATCTAAAGAAACAATGTATTTGAAGAAATTAGATATAGTATCCGGATACGAGCAGCTATCACAGATACATATATATATAACAGAGAAAGTTATATATAAAAACGTGTAAGTTTTGTTTACATATGAAAAATATCTATTACGTGTTTCGCAGAGGATTGACTCCATAGTTTGAGGAGCAGATCGATACTGGAGTCGGGTCCATAACTCCTATGGGTTACCTCGAGCCAAATCCTCTGCGAAACGCGCTTAACAGGTCGATACGGAAATAAATATTTTTCATATGTAAACGAAATTTCCTCGTTTTTTTCTATTATATACACTCTGCTTGTGTTTAGACTGCTTGATTTGGTACCAACACCAGGATTTCACCGTACTCCCTACACACACACACACACACATACACAGAGAGAGAGAGAGAGAGAGAGAGAGAGAGAGAGAGAGAGAGAGAGAGAGAGAGTATTGCAATCGCTTGTAACAGATCCTGAACAAGCAATGCTTGTACTGCGAAGGTTTTTTAAGTGGGGAACGGTCTTGCACTCGGCCAATCCCACTCTCTGAGCATCGAAAACACTTCCCGAAAAGGAGAACTTGCCAACATCATCGATACATGCATGCGTATATAAATGCATACATGCATAATCCACCGATATATAATACATTCATACATACATACATGCATACCTATATATATACGTACACCTCTAAAAAAAAAGTGGCTCTATTAGAAATAGGTTAGTTGTATTCATTCTCCGCCTATCAAATATTTCAATTCCCCCCCCCCCCGAGTCTCTCCTTTAGCTTTAGTTAAAGTACGTAAAATACAAAATTTACTTTATATGGCAGATTGAGAGAGAAAGGAAGGAGGAGAAAGAGAATAGAGGAGGGGGTAGCTGAAAGAGAGAGAGAGAGAGATAGGGGGAGAAAGAGAGAGGAGAGATAGGGGGAGAAAGATAAGAGAAGAGAGAAGGGGGTAGATGGAAGAGAGAAGAGTGGGGGATAGGGGAGAAAGGGAAGAGAGAGATAGGGGGAGAAAGAGAAGAGAGAAGGGGTAGATGAAAGAGAGAGAAGAGAGATAGGGGAGAAAGAGAAGAGATTGAGAGATAGGGGGATGATGAAAGAGAGAGAGAAAATGAGAAGAGAGAGAAGAGAGAGAGTGATAGGGGTAGATGAAAGAGAGAGAAGAGAGTGAGAGATAGGGGAGAAAGAGAAGGGTAGATGAAAGAGATAAGAAGAAAGAGATAGGGGGATGATGAAGGAAAGAGAGAGAAGGGGTAGATGAAAAAGAAAAGTGGGGATAGAAGTGAGAGACAGAACAGAAAAGGGAAGGGAATAACTGTCAACAAACTTAATTAAACAAAGCTTTAGTTAAAAAAAGCTCTACACCCCTCCAACATCCAGATATGTCCGTGTACCGAGTGGTGAAGAAATATCTGAGGTTTAGAGTGGAATTAGAGAAAATAGAAACAGCACGGCTCTTCTCTTTGAATTCATAGTTTTATATTTGATTACCTAAACAGTTCAGTCTACAGTTTAAAATATTTAATCTGTTAAAATATACTAATTCGTTGTAAAAATAATACAAAACAATACAAACATCTCTGGATGATTTTCTCCATTTAAAGTAAGAGTTGGCAAATATTGTTTTGGAGGCAAGCCAGATTTGAAATGTTTTATGTCTTGCACTCAGTGCCGGATTTATCCTTGTGCTTATGTGTGCTTAAGCACAAGAAGACCCATCTTCCTGCCGAAAATTCTTTTTACCTCCTTCAGAGCCCAAGTAAGGGGCCTTATAATTTAACAAGCACAGGGCCTTATTTGTCTTAAATCCGGGGCCCCGTTGGCTACGGGGACCCATCTTCCCGCCGAAATTCTTTTTTTACCTCCTTCAGAGCCCAAGTAAGGGGCCTCATAACTTAACTAGCACAGAGCCTTATTTGTCCTAAATCCGCCACTGCTTGCACTCAAGGTGAATAAAAGAGAAATGAAAACATTATAAGTAAATATTTCCTGTCACCTCTTCAATCCTAAAAATCGATGATCCATGTTGACTTTATCCAAGTAGACTATAAGATATTGTTAGTTTCTGGTGTTCCATTCACTTATGAAAATGAAAGAAAACATTTACTGTTTAAAATATCGCAACTGAGAAAACTTTCATTCTTTATTATGTGAAAGAAATCCCACTTTTTTGTATTTATATAGGGCTATATATATAAATAAGGGTATTTCTCACCTGACAACTGTGGAGGAAAGCAGTCAAGCATATGATATCGAATGAATGGAAGTAAACATACACATACATATACAGCAGGTCCGAATACAGAGGAGCCGAGCTACCACTGTCATCGCCTCCGTCTCTCTGCAAAATGAAAGGTGGCAGAATCTGTACTCTTGAGTTCAAATCCCGCCGAGGTTAACGTTATCGAATATTTTTTTCGAGGTCGATAAAAAAAAAGTAGCTATCTATTACTGGGGTCATTTCTTCCTCTATATCTCTTCCCCAGTTCCTCTATCTCACTCTCCTACTCTCCTCATAATCGGCTGTGTTCAGACAAATGGTGGGGATGATTTTTTGTCAAGCTTAAAGTATCCAGGGCGTGTCATATGTTATGAGGGCGTCATTACAACACCATCAGGAATTACGGGTCTACATGAACATTGCAAATATGAAACTTATTTCGGATTCCGAGTTTTATTGTCCGTTAACTGAAAAGTAAAATAATGTTTATATTTAATGTCAATTATTCAATTAACTAGGGCAGTGGATTGGCAGTATCAGTAAAGCGTCAGACACCATGCTTTGCAGCATAAAGTTATGACCCTTTACTTTGAGTTTAAATCCTGCCGAGGTTAACTTTGCCTTTCATTCTTACGAGGTCGATAAAATAAAGTACCAGTAACGCACTGGGGTCGATTTAATCGACTTGACCTTCCCCAAAATTGATAGCCTAAATCAGAAACCATTATTCAGGCGGTGGATTGGCAGTATCGGTAGAAGGTCGAACACCATGCTTTGACGCATAGAGTTACAGCCCTTGCCATTCTGAGTTCAAATACCGCCGAGGTTAACTTTGCCTTTTATCCTTACGGGGTCGATAAAATAAAGTACCAGTAATGCACTGGATAATTGATGGCCTTGTGCAAAAAGTAGAATCAATTATTCAATTAACTCAGCAGGATATATGAAATACAACAGCAGGCCGCTCTTTGTCATTACACAATCACAAGTGATAAAAGTTAGTTAAGATTACTTCCCTTTAATCATCTTCAGAAAGATGAATATTTTTATGGCGTAAACTTAATTAGTTATTGGATTTACGTGATTTACATGTACATGCGCACAAATACACACAAGCACACACTCACTCAATCACACAAATACACACGCATTAAACTTATCCCCCAACAAAAATATGAAGATTCCAGTAAGCCCGTCAGTGTATTTGCCGTTACATGTTTATTTTTATATATTTTTGTCATATTCCACAGATCATAAAATGCTGCACCTAAATGCCGCCAGATATTTTGTGCAAGATTCTCTCACTCATAGCAATAAATAACTATTTCTAACATTGCTACAATATCAACAATTTGGTGAAGGGTGAAGTCGATTATATCGGCTTCACTAATTGACTGGTACTTTATTTTATCAACCCTGAAATGATGAAAGGTAAAATACTACCTCGCCGGAATTTGAACTCTGAACGTAAAGAGCCAGAACAAACATTCGTTTGTCTGCGTTAATAAACTGCACTTCGATTATATACCTAATTTTGTAGCTGTTTATCTCTGTCAATAAATTTCTCTTTAGTTACATTTAACCCGTTAATGTTCAAACCGGCCAAAACCCTGTACCTTTTTCTGTTGAAACAGGCTGTAACTGGTCCCTCAAATTGATGTTAAGGTATTGTTCTCAAAATAAATACTTTCAAAATCTCATAGATTCAATATTATGTGAGATAATTATGTGAGATAAAGCATTTACCATGAAAATACAATGGTATATATATAGTAATGTGAATGCTAAAGGGTTAAGTGTTTTATTTTCAATTCTTATTGGTTTTGCTTTTTTTCTATCTAGTGCTTTTGGGGATTAATCGAAGAGTTGACTCACTCGGAAGTAGTGAATGATATCAAGAAATACTCTGGTTCCAAAGAATATAGACAATGGTGTATGGTAAGTTTTAAAAATGAAACTAGGTTATAATTATATTTACGTGAAAAGGATCAAATTTGTTATTTACAGTTGTATTAGTGTAGCAAACTCCGTAGAATGAGAATAATACCAGGTTTACAAATAGCTAAGAGATAACTGGTGGTTGTACTGCCGTATAATGATAACACTCCAGGTTTACAGATAGTTAAGAGATAACTGATGGTTGTACTGTAGTATAATAATAACACTCCAGGTTTACAGATAGTTAAGAGATAACTGATGGTTGTACTGCCCTATAATGATAACACTCCAGGTTTACAGATAGCGAAGAGATAACTGATGGTTGTACTGCCGTATAATGATAACACTCCAGGTTTACAGATAGCTAAGAGGTAACTGATGGTTGTACTGCCCTATAATGATAACACTCCAGGTTTACAGATAGCTAAGAGATAACTGATGGTTGTACTGTAGTATAATGATAACACTCCAGGTTTACAGATAGCTAAGAGGTAACTGATGGTTGTACTGCCCTATAATGATAACACTCCAGGTTTACAGATAGCTAAGAGATAACTGATGGTTGTACTGCCCTATAATGATAACACTCCAGGTTTACAGATAGCTAAGAGATAACTGATGGTTGTACTGCCCTATAATGATAACACTCCAGGTTTACAGATAGCTAAGAGATAACTGATGGCTGTACTGCCCTATAATGATAACACTCCAGGTTTACAGATAGCTAAGAGATAACTGATGGCTGTACTGCCCTATAATGATAACACTCCAGGTTTACAGATAGCTAAGAGATAACTGATGGTTGTATTGTCGTGGTTCGCTGGTACCCAACTCGACAGTAAATGACTCCGTATCGGTGTTTCCCTCAGGCTCAATCTCCAGGTCTGAGAGCATCATTAGTATTCATGATAGACGTATTCCGTCTTCTTTAGCGGTCATGCCGCCTCAGTGACTCTAACCTTTCATGATATGCCACTCTCAATGAGATCGTTAAGCGTGGCTTAGATACAGCTTTAATCGATCGGGTTCGACCGAGGGGACGGTAAAAGGCCACATGACATCACAATTTTCCCGATACTTTCTCCAGTAGGAACCTGATTAACCCAGCGTTAAATACAAGATCCTTGTCCGACAAGCTCAAGATCTCAAGTTGTTGAAGTACTGACGGTTTTAGTTTCTCATCTAACTTACAGTGGCGCAAACATATGTCTCCTGAGACCTCGAACCACCACCTTATTTACTGTAATCGGGACAATGTTGGCCACACGCAAGAATGAGCCTTAGCTAATAACCTGGCTTTTGCAATGCATTTTCTCCGCTACTCTTCAGGGTAATGCTTTCGCAATTTTATCCACAGAGACCACGAAATAACCACCTGAGGTTTTGCACTTCAGAGGGATAAAAAAAAAAACCTTTAATAGATTAATTTGCAGAATGTAGAATATTTAATAAAATTTATCAGAAAGTTAGTAGCTTCATCGAATATTATTGACTATAGAAAAATAGTTTAAATAATAAGAAATATAAGACCCCTTAATAGAAAAAAATGGATATTAGCATTTGTGGGACTCGAACCCACATTTTCATGTTTGCCGGGCAGAAATATTAAAATATTTTGAAGTTTCTTAACCTCAGAATTAAGCCATTCCATTATTTAGTTATGTTATAAAAAATGAAATGTAAAGGAATTTTTGATGACATTAATTTAGTACAGAGGAACATTTTTTTTTAATCAACTAATTACAACAACGTTATGAACTTAAAATAAAATCCTCCCCAAACTGATATTTTCAGTGTTAATGTTTTGAGATAGAATAATTGATAAATACAAGGCGGTTAATACACAATGTGAACAGTAAATTTAAAGTTTCATATCTTAAGTAATGACTGTTTACGATATAGCATTTATTAAGTCTTCATTTCGATATTTTCCTCTTATAGATATGGGTACTTCAAGTGATAGACGAAGGTATGCTCTCTTGTTACCTCACCTCCATGAATGGGAAGCTGCTGTCGTAAGTATATAATATCTCGATATTTCCACTTTTGTTAGGTAATCGTTTGGAACGTGATTACAATAAGAAATTCTAATGAGTGAACACATTTTAATAGTGTGTACGCACGCACACACATACACACACTACATTATAATTTGAAAATATGAGCGTCCCAAATGCAGAAAATGATTGTAACAACAGTCGATCTCTATAAAGGGTAATTCCGAAAATTGTGTATTAAAATTGTGACAATGCTTCTAAAATCGCCTCAAACGAATATTCAATGTGTATGTATGTATATATATATATTGTTATACTTTGGGAGGGTCATGTTGCCAATAAGAAACACACGCACCAGTTGCTTTCACTTCAATTTATTATAATAAATTTATAAATTTAGGAATTTATAAATTTCCGGTTGGTTGGTTGGTTCCACAACCAGATGGTTGTTTATATATTGTCAAAGTTCTTTCATCACATATTCTGTGACCTCTTCGGTGACTGGGGATTCTTTTCTTTGTTTTTGTGCCTCTCCTTTGTTCTGTCCTACGCCATCTTGTTTCTGTGTGTGTTGAAGTGAAAGCAACTGGTGCGTGTGTTTCTTATTGGCAACATGACCCTCCCAAAGTATAACAATATCGGTTTCAACACACGTTTTCAGATAAAGAGTATTGCTAAACAAATTCTGAAACGAAATATATATATATTTATATATATATATATATATATATATATATATATATATATA
Source organism: Eledone cirrhosa (assembly GCA_964016885.1). Classification (NCBI taxonomy): domain Eukaryota; kingdom Metazoa; phylum Mollusca; class Cephalopoda; order Octopoda; family Eledonidae; genus Eledone; species Eledone cirrhosa. The sequence continues at coordinate 35,066 of CAXHJY010001660.1, forward strand.
TATATTAAATGTCTAAGAAAAACAAATACTAGACGTGAAGTATAGAAAAATGAAGAATTTAATCTAAAGTTCGTTCTTTAACATATGTTTCAATACAATATAAGTCTACATAATGCTGATTGCATAATAATATCATTATGCCCATTCATTAACAATACATTAAATATTGCATTTCTTCAGAAAGATTTCAAAAATATATCAAAGTATGAGGTAAGTTTGTCGCAACTTGCAGTGAAGATATTTCTACTGCTTTCCGCTGTGAATGTGAGAGAAGGAGAAATGGTTTACATTTAGATATTTGCCTTTCATCCCTACGAGGTCGATAACATAAAGTACCAGTAATGTACTGGGTAATTGCTGGCCTTGTGCCAAAAGTAGAAACAATTATCTTAAGAGGAACATTTTTATTTTCAGAAAATTTTACCAATCTGATGCGCTTCTCAGAGACGATGAGTTCTTCCAGAACCTAATGACTGTTACACAAGGTAAATCTAAGTTTAATGTGATATGTCTATTTGGCTGCTATAGCATAATACACACGCCCATTTCAGATCTACCTGAAGATAAGTCAGTAATAAGCAGAGGCACGACAGAAACAGTCGAGGACAACACCATCGATAAGAGTTGGACCCATTTGAATTTTGGAATAAAAGAGTTTTTCTTTATCGATTCTCGGATAAGCCCCGTAGCTTATACCCCCCTCTCTAAATGTTGTTAAGCCTGACATCGGATCAACAAATCAATCAATCAAGTAACTGACACGTTACGTATGCTAGAGACAGGTAAATCAATAAACTAGCATGTAGTATCGCATAGAAAAGCATGAACATCACAGTATTAACTAGATCAAAATATTACACAATATAACTGAGATATAGTGAAATCAGTATTGACAATTTTAATGCAAGACTCATTAAAACGCCGACTGAAATAATTAAGCAGTGAGGAAAAGTCAAGCTCAATCAAGGACAAGCCTAACCCTTTAACATTTAAACCGGACATATGCAGCCAGAATTTTCTCACCTCTTTCTGTCCAAACCAGCTATAACTGGCCCGTCATACCAACATAAAGGTATTGTTCTCAAAATAAATAATATCAAAATCTCATAGATTCGATATTATGAGATAATTATGTAAGATAAAGCCTTTACACTGAAAATACAATAGCATATGTAGAATAATGTAAATGCTAAAGGGTTAATCAATGATTAAAATTAATTTTTGGTTTTGGTATAATAATGCGTTCATCAGGGAAGCATAATCGATATACAATTGTTGTTTCAGATTTGGATCAAAACACCCACGAAAAGAAAGAAAAATTTAAGCATGCTGCTGGTAAGTAATATCAAAACAGAATTCAATATTTCAGGAACGGAACTGTAATGCGTTCCCCAAATCCTTTCAAAGAATATCAATAGACGAAATTGTTGTTTAGGCTGAGATAGGTCTTCCTCAAAGACAGCCCAGTGGTGACCAACCCGCCTTTTAATAGGTAATCCAATATGTTTATTGTCGGGGCTATCTTTTCTGCAGATTGCATTGTATAGTGTTTTGGCCACTACATCATAGGTAGATAGTACCGTGATGACATATTTGGGAAGCTGCTTATGACACGGGTGATATCTTCAATGTTAATTCTGCACGTGTTGTCACATGTCTGTCTGTCTGTCTCAGTATCGGTAGAGTGTCGGACGCCATGCTTTCCAGCATAGTTATGTCCCTTTACAGTCTGAGTTCGAATCCCGCCGAGGTTAACTTGGCCTTTCATCCTTACGGTGGGGTGGGGGTCAATAAAATAAAGTACCAGTAATGCACTGGGGTAATTTCTGGCCTTGTGCCAAAAGTAGAAACATTATTATTATTATTTGAATTCTTCTTGTGAGGAAGAAGCTCATTCATAACAAAGAAACAAACTCCGTTGGTAGATTTTGGATAACAAAACCAATGAGCGTCACACGTTCAACCTTAGAAAATCTTGCACATTTTTACTATTGTATTTGTAAAGCCGATCAATGTCACTTAGGCAACTATCATATCCAAGTATATCTATAGTCTTCGATATAAAGGTGAATTTGAAGGATTCGAAGCAGTTTTCCATAATTGTTCTTCAGTATCGGTAGAGGGTCGGACGGCATGCCTTGACGCATTGAGTTACGGCCCTTGCCATTCTGAGTCCAAATCCCGCCGAGGTTAACTTTGCCTTTCATCCTTACGGGGTCGAGAAAATAAAGTACCAGTAATGCACTGGATAATTTCTGGCCTTATGCCAAAAGTAGAAACAATTAATTTTGGAAGAATTTATTCACATCTGACTTCTACGACAGTACATATTTTAAAAACTTTTTTGTCGCAAACAATTATATCAGACCTGTTATGTTTGCATTTGGCGAATGTTTTGATTGGGATGTTTCATAAATACGTCAAACTAAATAGACGCCCCCTCCTCTACTCTCCCACGTATATGCATTGATGCTGAAATGGTTTTTTGTTATTATTTTTAGGTAAAGCAAAGTTAGTCAATGAAGAAAATGTATGTTCGAATGGTAAGCGTTTCTACTTTTTAATAAATTTTCTAAGGAGCAAGAAATTTACTTCGCAATTTCTTGCTTCTGGAGAGCTTGATACGACTGAGCGACATCTTACGCAAATAACGTGTTGTTATTGTTGGATTGGCAGTATCCGTAGAGGGTCGGACGCCATGCTTTGCAGCACAGAATTACGGCCCTTTATGGTCTGAGTTCAAATCCTGCCAAGGTTAACTTTGCCTTTCATCCTTACGGGGTCGATGAAATAAAGTACCAGTAATGCACTGGGTAATTGCTGGCCTTGTATCTCCTTGAATGTTCAATGTTACAGTTCAACATGAAGAGGTAGAATAGCTTCAACTTGAATTGATTTGAGATTTGAAATTTCTGGTAGGAACTTAAAAATGAGAACTGTACATCGAGTAAGTCTCACAAAGCTATTTGAAGCTACTCATAATATGGATTTACACTGAAAACGCTATGCTATTTTTTTGTTCACCCCAAGGCAAGGCAATAAAGCCATTAAAATGTAAAGGGGTTACTGAGAAGGGAGGATGAAAAGACAGAAATAACTTAATTCCAGAAGAGTGATAATGACGATTGATGTTGCTTTTGAATTTTTGCAAATTGTAATGGCAAGTAAAGCAAATATTATGTGTACGAACGTGCGTTTGTATGGAAGTTTATTCTGCAATTTTGTCTTTTTCATTTCAGCTTTTATTAGTAGAAACTTTGGTGAGGAAGAGCCAGTCCTTGATACAGGTAAGTTACTTCAACAACAATACAGTTTTGTCTTATCTAGAGACAAATATAAAATAATTGTCTGAATTATTATTGGATACTTTAGATTAGACACGATATTAAATTTTATTTCAAGTCTACAGATTTTCTGCAGTTTATCCATCTAACAATAAAAAAATGAAAGAAAAAAAAAAGCCTGTTCTCACGAGATTTAAACTTTTAATGATGATCAATGTCTTCTTATATGTTGATAATTTTACGCTATTTACTATAGATGGTAAAAAAACAACAAAAAACCAAAAACCAAAAATAACGATGGTCCAATTGATTTAGTAAAGAGATTTGTATGAACCTAACATTTGTGAATTTTACAAAACCATCCCATAATTAGGAAAATTGCCTCAATTTGACATGGGGCTACACAAGAATAACAACAACAACCACGTACAAGTGTCTGTGGAATACTCAACTATTTAGTTACAGTGTTACGCAGCTGAGTCTACGCAAGTATTACATTATGAGTACACGTAATAAAAAAAAACTAGTTGAAGGATTTTAGGTATCGTTATTTGTCAGTCTGGACGAGCTCCGCATCTCCATTGCACTCCGAGTGGGAGCAGATGTCTGTGGGGTGTGTGAAATGTCGATGTGGTAGGTCTCTCGATGTCACAGGCCTCCACGGTTTGTCCTGCCACCTGAATGCTTGTCGCTTCTCCCACCACACCGAACTACACCTGATCATTAAGTGAGCCCCAGCTCGGCTAAATATCTCCAAAGTTCTGGAGCAGGCTGGATTATCCAGAATTGATGGGAAGAGACCAGATGTCGACCAGATGTCTCATCTGGGATGTCACAGTCAGTGACTCTCTTACTTTCTCCCACATCATGGCGCGGTAAATGTGAAAGTTACTGCTTCCGTTGTCGAACGGAATAGAATACCGGGAACTATCAAACAATTATTTTTCCAGCCTGTGGAGTTTGCGACATTTGGTAGAGTTGGGGTGCTGATAGGGAAGTTTTTGTCATCGTTGGCGTCTCTCCTTACCGAAGTGTCAGGTGATACCCGTGAGAGTGCCTGGTTGTTTCAGCGTCTTAGCCTCGCCATTACCCGTGGTAATGCGTATTGGCTTGCCTCAAAAATGTCAGTTGAACCTTGTGAAATGCGGCCGATTATCGTATTCGGTGGTGAGATGATGGTCATTTTCGTTTTAGTTCCACCTCTTTTTTTTCTTTCTCTCTCTTTGATTGTATATATTGGTGCGTTGTATTTGTAAGGTTCCTAGCAATAGTTAATTGTATTTATTATATGTGCTTATATTTGGGTTTAAATTTTAATTCTGAAAGAATTGTTAACAATTTGTAATGTTATTTATACAACTGTGAATAAAATAAATTGTCGAACCGTGTTTTCTTCTTTACAGAGATCGTTGAGAAATATGAAAACAGTACAAGGAGACACGATCATAGAGATTCTTTAAGAAATGGTGTGGAGCCAGTGTCTAGCAATCGCTCTCAACATAATCTTATAAAGAATAGATCTCGAGATAGTTTAACGAGTAGAAAGTCATCATCTTCGCTAAAAAGTGTTGGAGATGATTCTATGCAAAACAAAACTAATGCGAAGACAACTGTGAATGTAAAGAACGCCAAAATAAACGACAGACATGTTAGATGTTTTATATCTCCCTCGTCTTCATGGTATTATGACCCACTTAATGCCGTATGTAAAATTCCGTCATTAAAACCTGTCCGAAGTTCATCGACTGGAGCTTTAGTCAATATTAAAGACAAATTCCAACCAAAACGAAGTTCAAGCTGTAGTAGTAATCCACTTATGAAGCGAAATTCTCTCAAAAAACAAAACCATTCCCATTCTTTGGATCGAAATCTAAACCATTCAATTTCGAATTGTAGTTCAATCGGTTCACCCGAAACCGGAAATAAGATACCCACATCGAACTGTGTCAAAATCCGTAAGTGTCGCACGCGTTCTCCCAGTATAAGAGATGTTAATGAGGATCTGATTGGTTCTTCGCCTAAAGATAACATCAGTGAAATGTCTTGCTCTGACACTTCAACCAAAACACTTACCTCGGAAATAGTCAAAGGAATTCATAAGCAACAGACGTCTACCCATTGCTCTCCGTCCAGTAAAAGCAACAAGCAAAATAATTCGCCACAATCGGAGGTAGCACAGAATAAAAGGAAATCTGATCATTCTAAGGAATATTTACAAAATGAAATTATTGAAGAGGTGGCGAATGATTCTTCAACTTTGCCGGTTGTAAAAGAAAACAGTAAAACGAACCATAAAGTGTATGCTTCTGCATTTTCTTCATCATCTACTTCATCATCATCGTCTTCTCTAAAGGCTCCAATGCCTGCTGCAGCTGCAGGTGGACTTGGTCCACAAGGTGATTGTGAAGCACTGGCTTTTCGAAAAACAAGTAATAGGTCATCTAGTAAAATCAATCGAAAATCTTGGCCTTTTTACCAAAATCAATTGCTAGATATTTGTCCAGGATCATCAGCTATCCCCAAGCTGAAATCTAGTCACCTTTCCACCGATCGTCTAACTAGAAATGACAAGAAAAAGCAACGCAGTCAGTCATTTGATAAAGATGGTACTGCAGGTCTGACAACTCCTTACATTAATACCCCTGCTGCAGGCCAACCGAAGGTATCTAATTATTCAATCACTTCCTCTGGTTCATTTGTCTCGGCCAGTAGCTACTCAACAGAATCTTACGAGTCTTTATTCACATCAGAAGAATGCAACGAAGCAACAGAAGAAACTAGCATGAAACGCTGCTCTTCTCACACAGAGTCATCACCTACTCTTCAATATATTAGTGCAGAAGGTACATCAGTCGGTGGTAGCACGTCAGCCGAATCCTTCGCAACGGTTAATGAATCGGCCACAGAACATGTATCGGTCAACGGCAGCACGTCTGCCGATTCTTTCGCAACCGTAGACGGCTCTTCTGCAGATTCTTCACAAAGCATGCGCAGATTTCCACCAACACTTCAGGAACAACCAGCACCACCAGGACCAACGTTATTCTTAACAACTTCAACTTCCACCGATTCTTCCCAGTCATCGTTGTCACCTTCTCTTTCTCCCCGTTCTCGCTCTTTGCAGTTGTCACCTTTTGTGCCATCAGCATCAACCATTTCGCCATCTTCATCGAAATCATTAACACCGAATGCCTCAAATGCGCCAAACGTACAATCAGTACATGAATCACCTGCAAAAACTTGCACGTCTTCTTCAACACAATGTTCACCGTCAGACATTCCAAACACCGAATTCTTGCCTTCTCATGTGTTAGGACCTCTTATCGGTTTCGACGCACTTTCTATACATTCCATCAACAGAAATTATTCTAAAGGTACGTTTACATTATATGTTATTTCTTCTTTCAAAATATGCACACATGCACATATACATACACACACTCTTACACACACTCTTACATGCACTTACACATACACTTACACATACACTTACACACACACTCCCAGACAAAATACACACCTACACACACGCACACACATACATCTCCACAAACACACCTCCACACACCCACGCACACATAGACACTCACCCACGCTCACACAGGCACACACCCACGCACACACAGACACCCACGCACACACCCACGCACACACAGGCACACATACACGCGTACACACTCATATAAAGTTATGTATTTGTGTTCATTAGGTGTTCGCTTTGCAACCACTTGATTTCGGCTTCAGTCCCACTGGGTGACGCTCTTTAGTTGACGGGAATTGTATGGCAGCTCGTCACGCACGCACACGCACAATACACTCGCCTCCTCCTCATCATCATTTAACGTCCGTTTTCCCTGCTAACAAGGTTAGTGTATGTATGTGTGTATGGATGGATGAATATGTGTATGGGTTATGTAGTCCAACCCTAAAAAACGGAGCTCATCTTCTAAGAAATACCATTGATTAAAGAGGTCTGTTTGATGGGGTTCTTTTGCGGCTAAGTAACAACAATACATATAACTTGTATACACATTCATTCTTTTCAACAATTCTTTAAAAATAAAATAAAATATTTGTCTTCCTACATATATTCATCATCACCCGGTGGCCTCAGCCGAAATCGACTCGACAATTGATCTCCACATGGATCTTTCGTTCATTGCCGTTGCCAAATCTTTGATTTCAATACCAGAATCTCTGAAGATGATATCGGAATAGGAGAGCTTGCGCCCCCTGTTATTAGTGACTGCTTGTGATTTCCAAAGCCCTAGTGGGGACACAACCTCATAGGTGGCACGATGGCAGTGGTCAGCAAATCTTACTCTCCTTTTACGTACAACGACAGATATGCGTGGGAGGCTGGCATATTAGTAGTATCGTTAGATCGTCGGTTAGAATGCTTTATGATGTTCGTTATGGCTTTCTGCTCTCAAAGTTCAAATCCCACTGAATGTCAACTTTGCCTTTTATTCTTTCGAGGTCGATAAAAAAAAGTACCAATCTAACACTGGGGTCGATTCTTCCTTTCTCGGGAAGAAATCTGCTGTACTCAGGCCTGGAGAGGGACCATACAAAATACAAATATATTAGAAATCTATATTTCAAAATATTGTGGCATAGAACATTCTTAGAAATGCACCTGTAGAAAACTACGATCAATTTACAGGAAATAAATGAAATATTTGTAGTTTGATTTCTTCACACACAAAGGTGCTGAAATATTTTATTTATTTTAGCGTGAGATCTTGACACTGTTAAGCAAATAATTTAACACATCTTGCTTTCTATGTAGTTCGGTGATTCATTGTTGAATTTGTTAAACAATGGCAGGTCAAAACATCAGATTCCTTCTGCATCCCCAAACGTGGCATATAAACATACAAACTCACGTACATAAGTGTGTTTATCTTCTCTTTTCTCTCTTTTCCACAGACCTCATTCCTCATCTCTGTTTTCTTATTGATTCTGTTAAAAAGTGGGTGAGGTAGTAAATCCGGCGATGGGGTACCTTTACAAAAATATCAGTTTTTAAAAAAAAATATTTACCTTTGGGAAAGTTTTTCTTTTTCCTAATGCCTAAGGCCACACGGAGTCATTGAGGAAGTACATGAGTGGTCACTGGATCTACTAGAAATAGTTGCCGAATCTTCTTCAAATACTACCTCACAGTTTTAGAAAATGATATAGGCAACAATGTGGTTCTTTGTTCACTGTATACAACAAAATAATGGGATGGTCATGGTTGGAATACTTCCCATAATAGGTTACATCGACTAGTGTGTTTACCAAAGACTAAACGACATGAATAACTCAAGGTGATGCGCCAACTCAAAAGAATCTAATGAATTAAAAGTTGTCACTGTGTTTGTTAAAGAACAGATTAATACATAACTGCAGCACCACATTTTCACTTAGTTTCTACCACCAGAATTAATTATTAAGCCAATCATAAAGCATGGCTTGGACGCTGCAGGCGTCTCCTCCCAGCACGAGCCGGTGGGGCTGGACCAAGGGGATGGCAAAAGGCCAAACGGTATGACCATCTTCCCGTTCCGTGGTGGCAAACTCCTTGTCTGGGATGCCACTTGCAGCAACACTTTCTCCAGCCGCAACCTGGAGTTCTGCTGCACTTCAGGCTGAGGAGGGCACACTGTCCAAGTACCGATCGCTCTCCGACAGGTTTGCGATCGTTCCCTTAGCAGTGGAAACTTCTGGTGTCCTTGGCGCTAGGGCTACCTCCCTACTTAACACCATAGGTGTGAGCCTCGTGAGATGGAATGGCTCTTCCAGCGCATCTCCCTTACCATCCTCCGGGGTAATGCCTTCTCCATTCTGCTTGCCGGGGCTGTGGAGTGGGCAGCATATGGGACCCCATTCGCTCATAATATAGAGATGGGGAGGGGGAGAGAGATGGAGGCGATGACAGTAGGAGTTCGGATCTTCCGTGTTCGGACACGTATATTTATTGACCTCTTCTTCTTCCCACGCATATTCTTACATAATCTTAATAAATCAACGTCGATGACTTATACATTCAATATGTTGGTATTGTTGAGTCAGCTTTCAGTTTTACAAGCAATAGGTAGCCCTCGGGATTTTTGCTCGGTATATTCTAACAAATGAAGAATCTAACAGAATTCTTTCACTCCAAACAATAGTCAATTCTAGTTAGCTCTTTATTGCACACTGATTTATATTTAACACTAACTAAACCAATTGTAAAGATAATTGTTTTGAACAAATAATATTAATCTATTTGCTAATCGTTACAGAGTCATTATTCTTCAAATTACAACACATGCACGCACACATATGCATATTCCCCCACTCTTCATTATTTTACTTGGTGCCTTGCTCTTCAAGATAGAATCCATTTTACTATTGTTGTAAAACATGAGAAGAATTAGCTCAGATGGTAGAACGCTCGCTTTGCATGCGAGAGGTACCGGGATCGTTGCTCGGATTCTCCATGTGTCAAGATTTCTTTTAGGGCGGTGGATTGGCAGTATCGGTAGAGGGTCGGATGCCATGCTTTGCAGCATAGAGTTACGGCCCCTTATGATGTGAGGTTAACTTTGCCTTTCATCCTTATGGAGTCGATAAAATAAAGTACAAGTCACAATTTATTCGACTTTCCCCTCCTCCCAAATT
>CAXHJY010001661.1:0-2500 GCA_964016885.1 Eledone cirrhosa
GAGTACTATTACTATTATTATGATATTCAGTGTTGGAAGGAAGAGATTTAGTATTTAGTATTTTATTGTTGTGTTTAGAGATAATGTTGGAGATGTTGGAAGAGGTCGAATAGGAAAATTTTATAGTGTGTTTGTTAAATATTTTACTATAGATATGTGAGGGAGGGAAGCATTTATTTAAGGCACTAAAGAATAATTTAGGAATATTATTATTAATAAAGATGGAGAAAGGAGCATTATACCAGATTATGTTTTTGTATCTAGGTCCTTTATTAAAGTTATTGGAATGATCATGATTAATTATTCTACTGTAAGATCTTCTAGAATTTGTTTCTTTACTATATTTGATTTTATCAGGATAACCAGCTTTAGAAAGCGCGTTATTATAGTAATTGGCGTTAGCATCAAAGATGTTTTTATTAGAAGATAGGTTAGATATTCTTTTTCCAATATTACTAACTATAGCATTCTTAATATTAGTGGGGTGGTTAGATTTAAAATTAACAAAATTTAGGTTCTCATTGTTTTTATGGTAAGGGTAATATAGGCCAGTGTCAAGATTAAGAGATACATCCAAGAAATTAGCTAGTTTGCTGCTGTTATCAAATTCAATTTTTAAGTTATGTTGGTTAAAGAGATTACGTATATTGTTATTAATAATATTAAAGTTAACTATGTTGCAATTTAAGATAGTAAAGAGTCCATCGTCACGATAAATTCCACCGCGAAGTTGAGGAATTTTCCGATTCAAAGAGTTCAAAATAAAGATACCAATTAAATCTGTCAATTGGGATGAATCGGATGCTCCCACTGTGATGTCAAAGTTGTTAGAGGTATCAGCTCTGGTCCAATATTCATTTTTGAACTCTAGGATGGTTTTACGTGCGGTAAGAATGATGTGAAGTTCATCTGTGGTGATGTCTGAATATTTGTAAGCGAAAGATAGAGCATTGTTGAGAAGTGAGGGCGAAATAGAAGAATAGTAGCTGGCAATATCAAATTGAATAAATTTTTGTTTATTTTTCTTATTCAATTTGTTGAACCAGTCAATCACTTCAGAAGTACCAAACCATAAATTTAAGTTCAAAGAAGAGCAATTAGAACGAACCTGTGGGATAATTCTATCCAAGATGGCTTTGCTAACAACCCCCCGATCTGATTTAGAGGGGGCAATTAGTCTAACAGGTAGTTCAATACGAAAATTGTTTTTGTGATCCTTGAAATTTATCCTCGGAGTTCTTGGGAGGAATGGTTCGGTCTTTTTTCCGATGCCAAGTTTTGACATAATCTCAGAAGCTTCAAAGTTTATGGATTCTAAATTGTCATGGTTGGTTTTGCGATATTTTTTCCTAAGTTCCTTTAGGATAAGGTTGTTATAGTTATCCTTGGAAATACCATATAAATTATTGGTTTTGTCAGAGTGGACTAAAACATTTGTTGAGGAATTTAGGTTTGAAATTGTGTTCTTGAGATTTACAAGGTGCTCTTGTCCTCTGTAAGGGTTTCTCTTGAATTTAAGATTTTTTATAATGTTAGTTAACTCCTCCTCGAATTGCACTAAAACTACTTTTCATATGTTGTTTTAAAACTACACTATTCACAAGTCTGTTTTAACCTTCATATCTATTTTATCTGACGAAAACGCAAATGTTATTGCATGATGATATTTGTTTTTGAAATGCGCATAAGAAAATACATGGAACTCTTTTAACCATCGTTTGATCTTATATATTATTTATACTCAAGTCCTACAAACTGTAGAGTGCTACTTATCCGATATCTGCATTGCTTTATTGTACTACAATAAAACTCCTACATATATATATATATATATATATATATATATATATATATATATATATATATATATATATATATATATATATATATATATATATATATATGTATATATATAAATATATATATGTATATATATAAATATATATATATATATATATATGTATATATATAAATATATATATATATATATGTATATATATAAATATATATATATATATATATATATATATATATATATATATATATATATATATAATTAAGTTTAAAATGTACATCCACATATGTATACTGAAATACTAGTATGCATATGAATACACACACGTATACATATGTAGATGTACCGAGTCTTTCACTGGTCACCTCACTGTGAGTGTCCAGCTATTCTGTATGTAAACACACAGACAAACCGGTTTTTAGAGTCATACTGGTTTTTGAGGAAACACCTTTCCTCTATTCTCCAGAAAGCCAGACAAGGAACATTGAACCAGTTTCGATGTTGTTACATCTCATCAGCAACACTTACCCATCCTCCGGCCTCTCTAGAGAATCGTAAAAGCACATATCGTTATATGCTTTTTCTATGAAAATTAGTAGTGGGCAGACTAATTTGCATAGAGCGTGAGTACGTACCGGTTCAACGGAGACGATAAAAACAAATAACGAAACAAAATTAAATTTTGTTTCGTTTGTAACTCACTTT
>CAXHJY010001661.1:7500-86449 GCA_964016885.1 Eledone cirrhosa
ACCGAATCAAGGGTAATGATGTTACCAACTATAGACCTATCACATGTCTGCCCGTAATGTGGAAACTGTTGACGAGCATTGTGTCTGAGGAAATCTACCATCACCTCCACACAAACAACTTGTTACCGGACGAACAGAAAGGATGCCGAAAGAAGTCACGTGGTACAAAGGACCAGTTGCTTATTGATAAGATGGTAATGGGGAATTGCAGGAGGAGACACACTGATCTTGCCATGGGATGGATAGACTACAGAAAGGCATTTGACATGGTGCCTCATTCCTGGATCACCAAAAGCCTGGAGGTCTTCAGGGTGGCAGATAACATCAGACAGTTGCTGGGCAGGAGTATGGGGTCCTGGGAGACAGAGTTGACATCAACTGGAGTATCCTTGGGAAGCGTGAAGATCAAGAGAGGTATCTTCCAGGGAGATAGCCTGTCCCCTCTGTTGTTTGTCCTTGCCCTGATGCCCTTGACCATTATGCTGCGAAAAGTGAGAGCAGGATACAAGTTGGGAAGGGGAGAGCTTACCATCAATCACCTCCTCTTCATGGACGATCTTAAGCTCTTCGGGAAAAGTGAGAAGGAGTTGGATGTGCTTGTTGACACTGTCCGTATTTTCAGCAGTGATATATGTATGCAGTTTGGTATTGGTAAATGTGGAGTCATTGTGATGAAGAGGGGTAGGTTGAGCAGAAGTAACGGGATCCAGATACCAACAGGTGAGATGATAAAGGAAATTGACTCTGAGGAAGGATACAAGTATTTGGGCGTTCTGGAGGCTGATGGCATAAAGAACAAAAAAATGAAGGAATTGTTAAGAACTGAATACATTCGGAGAGTAAGGAGCGTATTGAAGTCACATCTGAACAGCAGAAATGCCATAAGCGCAGTAAATTCCCGAGCTGTGTCTATTATTAGGTACAGTGCGGGAATTCTGAGATGGAATGTTGCTGAACAAAAAGAAATGGATAGGAAGACTAGGAAGCTATTGACTATCTACAACATGTTCCACAAGAGGAGTGATGTCGATAGACTCTACCTAAGGAGATCTGAGGGTGGAAGAGGTCTTATCAGCATAGAGGACTGTGTTCAGATGGAGAAAAACAACCTATACAAATACGTGACCTATAGTAAGGAGCCAATGCTCAGAACTGTACTGAAGGAGGGGACAGTAGGCCAGGGGATGTCCAAGGAGGAAATAACATCAAGGAGGAAGAGCAGCCTTAAGGGAAAATCCCTTCATAGTACCTTCTTTGAGAAAACTGAATTTAGAGATCCACAGACATGGAACTGGTTGAGAAGAGGAGACCTCAAAAAGGCTACAGAAGGAATGCTAATGGCTGCGCAGGAGCAGGCCCTCAAAACGAAGTGGTTGAAGCACCATATCTACAAGGAGGAGGCTAGCCCACTGTGCAGGATCTGTGGAGAGAGAGAGGAGACTGTGGCTCACATTGTGTCCGAGTGTAAACACCTAGCCCAGACCCACTATAAGGGCTGGAGACACGATGTGATGGGAAGGGTGATCCACTGGCACCTGTGCAAAGTAAACAATCTACCACATTCTGAGAAATGGTATGAGCATAGGCCAGAGGCGGTGATGGAGAACAGTCAGGTGAAGGTGCTGTGGGATTTTAGGATACAGACGGACAAAAAACTGGAACACAATAGACCTGACCTGGTGGTTGTGGACAAAGAAAAAAGATCGTGCCTGATTGTGGATGTGGCCTGTCCGTTCGACACGAGAGTGCAAGAGAAGGAGAGGGAGAAAATTAACCGATACCAGGACCTAAAGTGGGAGGTGAAAAGGATTTGGAACTGCCATGAAGTCAAAGTGATCCCGATTGTCATAGGCGCACTGGGGACTATCTCCAAAGGTTTCCAGGGATGGTTAAAGAAAATCGGCCCCTTCACGCTTTTTGGAACGCTTCAAAAGGCATGCTTGCTTGGAACAGCAAGAACCCTCCGATACGTCCTGAATATCTGAGGCTGCAGGTAGTGGCTTGATATTCAATCCAACGGACTTTCCAGTTAACCAACATCAATGACTGAGATTCAAGGAATAACAATAACAATAATAATAATAATAATAATAATAATAATAATAATGTCCGTTTACTATTGTTTCGCTACTCCATATAATATTTCTGGATCAGATGACTATATATCATAATTGATCTGGTTCAGTTGAAAATAATTAACATATTTAAAAAAACAGAGTGGCTCATCGGAACTCAAAGGAATATAAATTAAAATAATGTTACATAATATAATGTTCCATATATTGGTTTTTACTATGGTGTCTTGGGCAGCCATCTTGTTACCCATAGGCAGATCTCACACAATGCAGCCTTGACAGATGAATACTGCTTGATTATGGCTGAAAGCTGATGCAACCAAGACACCATAGTAAAAACCAATATATGGAACATTATATTATGTAACATTATTATAATTTATATTCCTTTGAGTTCCGATGAGCCACTATGTTTTTTTAAATATGTTAATCAACTCAACCAGATCAATTATGATATATAGTCATCTTATCCAGAAATATTATATGGAGTAGCGAAACAATTGTGAACGGACATTATTATTATTAATATTATTATTATTCTCAACATTCCTTACAGCAAACTAAAATATATTGACAATCTTTTAATAATGTCTTCCTTGTGAAGTTTGTGGTCTTGTTTTGCTTAACTAATGAATATATATAAATATATATATATAAATATATATATATATATATATATATATATATATATATATATATATATATATATAGTTATGTAATAAACAATATAAGGCAATTATTCCATTTACGAGTGGTTTCTTAAAAGCAAAGAATTTTGCTTTCAATCAACAGAATGAAAAAATCCTGGTATATTTTTTGAATTGGATTTTAAAAAACAAAAATGCAATCTATATGAAAGTGAGGCTGGAGAAAAAAGAAGGAAAGGAAAAATAAAATAAAAATACACATGCAAACACACACACACACACGATTATATACATATATATATATATATATATATATATATATATATATATATATATATATACACACATACACACATACATACACACACACATATACACATATATATGTGTATATATATACATACACATACATATATACAACCACACACTCTCACACATAAATATACATATACAAATACATAAACACATACATACGCATACACAAATACATACACACACACACACACACATACACAAATACATGCACACACACACACACATATGCACATATACACACACACACACACACACATATATATATATATGTGTGTGCGTGTGTGTGTGTGTGTGTGTGTGTGTGTGTGTGTGTGTGTGTGTGTGTGTAAAACTCATTCTTAGATAATTCATAAAAACAAAAACTTTGAATTTTTCGTTTTTAGAATCCAATATCAATAAATAGACCAGGATTTTTTCATTCTGATGATTGAAAGCAAAATGTTTTGTTTTTAAGAAACCACTGGTAAATGGAATAATTGCCTTATGCTGTTTATTACATAACTAAAGATATATATATATATATATATATATATATATATATATATATATATAAATATATATATAAATATATATATCAATATATATATATATAATATATATATATATATATATATATATATATATATATATATATATATATATATATATATATATATCAATATATATATATATATATATATATATCAATATATATATATATATATATATATATATATATATATCAATATATATATATATATATAAATATATATATATATATATATATATATATATATATATATATATATATATATATATATATATATATCAATATATATATATATATATATATATATATATATATCAATATATATATATATATATATATATATATATATATCAATATATATATATATATATATATATATATATATATATATAAATATATATATAAATATATATATATAACTTAATCAAACACCTCAAATTTAAGAAGTATAAATCTAATTTTCAAAAGGATCTTGATTCTACCCTATTGGATCTAAAAAAATCTAACAAAATCCATGTCCAACTGACAAAACTGGAAATCTGTATCACATGGATATTGATAATTACAATGAGTTCATATATAAAGAACTCAGGAAAAATTATAAAAAAACAAACAATGCGGCACTTACCAACATCAACAATAAAACACACAACATAGTAAATAGACTTAATATTGAAGATAGAACTGAACCTTTGGCACTGAAAAAACCACATTTTAACCTGAAAGATCACAAATCTAACTTTAACTCTAATCCTTCTATAAGGCTTATATGCCCTTCCAAATCTGATATTGGCATCATTAGTAAAAAATGTTTAGATAGAGTCATCCCACAATTAAGAAAACATGTTAATTTACCACTCTGGGAAAACACATCCCAGGTAATTAACTGGTTTACTGATATTAGAAATAAATCTTCTGCTTCATTTCTAAAATTCGATATAGATACTTATTATTCCTCTATATCACCTATACTCCTGAACAAAGCCTTGATATTTGCCAAAAATAGATCAAATTTAACTATGGATGACATTAATATTATCACACATGCTAGACAAACACTACTGGAATTTCAAAAAGAATACTGGACCAGAAACACATATAGTAATCTATTCGACATTACTATGGGCTCAAGTGATTCTGCCCAAATTACCGATCTTGTGGGCCTCTTTCTTCTATTTAACATAAATGCTTCTTTTCCCCACCTTAAAGGTAGTTTATATCGTGACGACTGTCTTCTTCTTTCCAATAACCTTAGCCTATCAGAAATTGAAAAAAATAAAAAACTTATTAGAACTTTCCTCAAAGACTATTATAGTCTAGATATTACATTTGAAAACACAAGTAAAGTAGTTAATTTCCTTGATATAACATTAGACTTATCTACGGGTATCTACCAACCTTACCATAAACCTAACCAAAACTTACATTACATACACTCACAATCTAATCACCCTAAATCTATCCTTAAAAACCTAGCATATAATATCTCACTCAGAATTTCTAACCTTTCGTCTAACCAGGATGTATTTGATAAAAATGCAACCTTTTATAACGAAGCTTTAGCTAGAAGTGGCCACAAAAACAAATTAGTATATATACCTTGTACCAATAACACTACAAACATACAACCCAATATTACCAACAAACACCAAATGAAATATACACACCTAAATGCCACTCACACTATACCCAAAAATACCAACATGAAACTTAATTTCTCTAACTCTTCTAATATACAATATAGTAACTTTCAAAAAACTATTCATCCTAATACTCCAATATATGTTAATAATAAAATTCCTAATAAACAGGCTAAAACACCTAAATCAATGAATCTAACTAAAAATATGTGTAATAAAATCATTAACAATAATTCTCTTAAACATCAGGATACATCCTATAAAAATAATAAACAACATCGAAACCGTAATAGACGAGTTACTTGGTATAATGCTCCATTTAATCTACAAATTAAAGATAATATACCTAAACATTTTTTTTACTATCCTAGAGAAAAACTTCTCGCCAAACCACAAATACAATCAAATATTAAATAGATCAACGGTTAAATTCTCCTACTCAATAACCAAAAATATACAACAAAATATAAGTGCCTATAATGCATATAAATGTAAAAAAAACATGAATATACCACTAATACATCAAACTAACCATAATACTAAAATAAACCACACCAAATCACATACAACAAGTCGTGAAAATTCCACACCTAATTTGACTATCTCCTCTGATACAGTATTCACGAAAGGTTGTAACTGTAGAAACAAAGCGAATTGCCCATTAAAAGGAAATTGCCTTATTAATAACATAGTATATAAATGTAAAGTTAACACTAAGGACTCAACTTATTCATATATAGGAGCTACTTCTAACCAATTTAAAGTAAGATTTAATACCCACAAACACAGTTTTAAAAATGCCGCATTAGCTAATACAGCATCTTTAGCTGAAATAATTAATAATTATAGAAAAAGGAAAATAGATTATAACCTGACCTGGAGTGTGCTCAAAAGGGCCACCCCTTATCAAAATAATAGATATGAATGTAGATTATGTTCCCAGGAACTTTTTGAAATAATGAAATCTAAGGATATCCTATTAAATAAACGACAGGAATTAATTATATCATGTAATCATAAACTGAGAAGAACTTTTAAATATTATAAACCTAATTAATATACACTTTAGAAATTATTATAATAACACTTTTTTTAAATTAGTTAACCTATAATTAATATTCTACTACTAATGAACTGCATACTTTTATTTCCCTTTTACAGCTAATCTTTTCCTAAAATTGATACCAATAAGTATACATATAAACTATTTTAATTTGAGGTTATGATTCTCTGTGTTCCTTATAATCTATATAAATTTGTTATATCTCACTAATACATTTACCCTCCCCCCCCCCCAATAATAATAATTATTATTTTTTTAGTTTCCCTTCATTTTTAACAGCACTCTTCAATTACATCTAACTCTTATTTATCATATCTATATGAATTAATATAAATTTATCAATATAAATATACCTATCAATTTAATTAATTTATTTTATTTTTATAGAGGTAAATTCCCTATATTTTAAATAAGATTGATATTTTTCACTAACACATTTATCGTAAAATGTTATTCTCCTTAGATATTTACATTAGCATTATTCTTTTATAACATCAATTTTTCGTATACCTTTTACCGACTTGACCTATTTTCATCCCTAAAATAATCTTTTCATTCATCATACTCTTTCCATTCAAAACTGAAATCTGCTTTCCTCTACCCCTAAATTAAAGTTCTGTTACTACTATTCTGCCATCTTGACCACTTACTACCTTTCTATTGGTCAATTCAAAACCTGTTCCCAAACAGACCTATTATTTTAAATCTTTGTTGGTTTTTTTCAATAAACAAATATCATTATTTCTGAAGACAGCATATATATGTGTAGGTATGTATATTCCCTCTGATAGTATGTAAACATTTTACAAAGATCTATATGATATACATACCAACACAAACATATATATCCTAGAAACGATCGTAAAATGATGAATTTTTTAATATAAGGAACTGTTTCTTTGTTTTTATTCATTATTTTTATTAATTTATCTTGACTCTATTTTCCTGTGTTTTTTCATCGGAAAAAACATTTTTGAATACATCTTCTCTTTTCATGATATTCGGATTACATTGAGTTCTTCATACGGATTGGACACTACCGTACATTTTGGTAGATTTATCTACATATATATATATATATATATGTATATATATATATATATATATATATATATATATATATATATATATATATTTATTAAAATAACAGATTAAAGTTTAAGCAAAGAATCGCTGCTTTCACCCTTAACGGGATCTTCTGAAACTAACAAAGTCAATCTGTAAACGCAGAAGTGGATATTTCAAAAAACGTTGCAACCGGAGGAAGACAGGAAGACGATACTTTGGTTCGTGGAAACGTTCCCTGGCAAAGAACGGGAAAAAAACGAATATAAAACGTCATTAATAGAAGCGGTGAAAAACAATTACGCGCAAAGACAGAACCACGTTTATGGTATAAAAGAAGTCGTAGACTAATGTTCTCTTAGGCGGTTTCATAGAGACGTTCTCTGGCAATGAACGGAAAAAATGAAGATAATACGTCATATGTGGAGCGTGGAGGACAATTGCACGCAAAGACAAAACCACGTAAATGGTATAGCTGAAGTCGTAGTCTAAATTCTAGCTAGGAAACCGAATGAATATCCGCTTCAGAGTTAAGAATAAAGTAAATAAATACAATACAGAGGTAATATAAATTAAATAAATGCATACACGCATGCAAATACGTACATACACAAGCATACGCAAAACACTTGCCATAGGTATACAAAACCACGCACATATAAATATGTGTGTGTGTGCGTGTATACAAATAAATAAATAATTAAATAAACGTATATAAATAAATAAATACGTATATAACAAGCGCACACACATACCTACATGTAAATACACAAATGTTCGGAGACGCAAATCAACCAAAACATGAAGTACACATATACACACACCCTACATACGTACGAACCTGCATACTCATGCAGACGCAAAACTCCCGTATACACATAACCAAACCATATGTACCAGAATATATAGAAAATTTATACGCCATAACATAATCAATCAAATATACGTATGAGAAAGTATACGTACCTTCACAAAACATACAGGAAATACTTATCTATGCACATAAGTAATGGTATAAAGAAAACATATACTTATCTACCACATCGAGACGTAAAATATTCATGTATAGATCGTACTATCCGTTTAAAGATAGACTTTGTTAGTTTCAGAAGATCCCGTTAAGGGTGAAAGCAGCGATTCTTTGCTTAAACTTTAATCTGTTATTTTAATAAATATTTGCTCTACGGTTCTTATATATTTGATATATATTTATCCTTATCCAGCCCTCTTTGGATTTTAGTCTTCAAATTTATTATTATTATTAAATATATAAATATATATATATAAATAATTATATATAAATAAATAAATATATATAAATAAATATCACCATCATCATCATCGTTTAACGTCCATATTCCACGCTTGCATGGGTTTGGACGGGAGTTTTCCCACTTAAGGCAACAGTGGTTGTCTTGCTCATATAGGAGTGTCTAGCGGGTTTTCTACGGCTGGATGCCCTTCCTAACACCAACCACATTTACAGTGTGGAACTGGGAGGTTTTTACCGTGTTACCTACACGGCCATATTACAGCGTGGACTGTGTGTTTTTTTGTCGTGACACCTACACGACCTCATTTGTTTCGGGCTGGATGTTGTGGTACCAACATAACTTTACATTGAAAGGGGTGGTGTGGATGGGGTGGAGGTAGTGGGACGGGGTGTATTTTGTTAGAGGTGCCTACTGATGTAGTAGGTTTCACTTTGCACTTACGTAAGGCGGGTATTCTCTATTACTGTGTAGCGCCAAAGATCTCGGTCCAGTGACATTGTCTTGGAGAGGTGTAACTATGTGAGGTCGGAATTTATCAAGTCGTCCCAGGTTTTTCTGGGTCTGCCTACTCCGTGGCTACCGTCTATTTTTATTGCCCTGCACTTTTTTATACAGCTGTCGTCTTTCATGCGCATCACGTGACCATACCAACGTAGTCTTTTCTCGAGTAAACAACATCTGATCCCTCTTATTCCTAATTTTTCCCTTAGTTCGTTTATGCTTTGCCGTTCACGTATATTACTATTACACATCCAACGGAGCATGCAAGCTTCGTTTCTCTCGAGTCTGCGTATATCATCTGCACACAATGCCCAGGTCTCACTGCCATGTAACAATGCTGTTCGTATGCAGGCATAATACAGCCTGCCTTTCATTTTTAGAGAGAACCCTTTAGCGGCCAATAGTGGTATAAGCTCTCTGAACATTTTCCATCCCGTTCTGACTCTAACTACTGTACTTTCAGAGCACCCTTCCCCACTGCTGATTTTGTCACCCAGGTAACGGAAGCTGTCCACTATTTCTATAGAACCATCTGTGCAATGAAATGAGTTAGTATTCTGTGGGCACTTGCTGCTACTTATTGCACCAGAGCACCGGCCACATATAAAATCTATATTCTTAGTTAGCTTACCTGTGATCCCACTACATCTTTTATGCACCCATACTTTGCATTTGGGACATAAAATTGAGTTTCTGTCTACTCCTTTCCTACACACTGAGCATGGCCATTTCCCAGATGGGACCGGTGCCCTATGTTCCTTCCTACAAACTAGAACTTTAGTCTTAAACAAGTTAACTTTAAGGCCTTTCTAGGTCATGCTTCCATGTTTGGAATTTCTTCTCTAGTTCAACCATTGATTCAGCTATGAGCGTTAGATCATCTGCATATAGGAGATCCCATGGGCAGCCGGTCTTGAACTCCTCTGTTATAGCCTGAAGGGCAATAATAAATAGTAGGTGGCTAAGGACGGAGCCCTGATGAACACCAACTTTTACGCTAAACTCTTCACTATATTCGTTGTTAATTCTAACCTTGCTGACTGTTTCTTTATACATGGCTTGTATAGCTCTCACAAGCCATTCATCAACACCTAGTTTTCTAAGGGCCCACAAGATAATCGAGCGGGGTACTCTGTCAAAGGCTTTCTCCAAGTCAACAAAAGCTAAGCATAGGGGTTTACTTTTAGCTAGGTACTTCTCCTGTAGTTGTCGTACAATGAAAAGAACGTCTGTTGTACTTTTACCTGACACAAACCCGAACTGAATTCCGTGTAGATCAATTCGCTCTCTGATTAGTTGCGCTATTACTTTTTCTGTGACCTTCATGACCTGGTCAATTAATTTAATGCTCCTATAGTTTCCCCTATCTAGGGCATCACCTTTACCCTTGTAGCAGTTAATGATGATGCTGCTGCGCCAGTCCTTCGGAACGACCCCATTCTGTATGACTTGGTTTACTATCCGGGTGACCATAGTGTGTCCCACCGTTCCAGATGCTTTCAGCATATTGGCAACTATTTCCGAAGGCCCGGCCGCCTTGCCCGTCTTCATGTCTTTGATCGCCTTACTTATTATACTACCTTCAACTTCCACTGCTGGTCCCTCTATTGGGTCGATGTGGGGGAGACTGTCTTTCTCCCAATTATTCTCCTCATTTAGTAGCCTTTCGTAGTGACACTTCCAAGCTACCTTCTTATCAGCGTCAGTGATGACAAGTACACCATCATCATTAAGGACACACTTCTCCCCGACAATATCACTGTTTTCCTTGACATACTGCCTAGCAATCCTGAACACCTCACGTTTTTGGTCCTCGCGTTGTAGAACATGCTTGAACTTTGTTTCCTCTGCTTCCCTTCTCGCAAAGTACACTTGTCTCTTAGCTTCCCTCCTGGCCACTTGATAGTCTTCTGTACTTCCGCCATGCTTTCCAAGCCGGCTTTTTGGCCTTGATTGACCTCTCCATAAATATATATATATAAATAAATATATATAAATAAATATATAAATAAATATATATAAATAAATATATATATATATATTTAAATAAATATATATATATATATATAAATAAATAAATATATATAAATAAATATATATATATATATATATATATTAAAATAAATAAATATATATATATAAATAAATGTATATATATAAATAAATATATATAAATAAATATATATAAATAAATAAATATATATATATATAAATAAATATATATATATATATATACTGTATTTTGCAATACACTGTATGCTTAATTAAAAGTATTTCGAAGACCTTATGCTATTGTTTTAAAGTAGTGTCAGTCTCACTTACTTTAATTTTCAGCAAACAGGGGAGATAAAGCTGACAGATCCCTGTTTCGCATTTTTGTATGCTTATCAAAGCCAACTACTCCTCCTGTTTGCTGAAAATCATGGATGTTTGATTCTTATCGAATTCTAGTAAATAATCAGGTACTGATTATACAGAGCGGTTGCTGATCAAGCAGAAATTGAAAATTAGAATTGGTGCTCTGAAATAGCTATATATATATATATGAATGTATATATAGTGTATTTTGCAATACACTATATGCTTAATTAAAAGCGTTTCGAAGGCCTTATGCTATTGTTTTAGAGTAGTGACAGTCTCACTTACTTTAATTTTCAGCAAACAGGGGAGATAAAGGTGACAGAGCCCTGTTTCGCATTTTTTGATGCTTATCAAAGCCAACTCCTCCTGTTTGCTGAAAATCATAAAGTAAGTGAGACTGTCACTACTCTAAAACAATAGTATAAGGCCTTCGAAATGCTTTTAATTAAGCATACAGTGTATTGCAAAATACACTATATATACATTCATATATATATAGCTAATTCAGAACACCAATTCTAATATATATATATATATATATATATATATATATATATATATATATATTATTACTATTATTACTATATATATATATATATTTAGTTATGTAATAAACAACATAGGACAATTATTCCATTTACCAAATGTTTCACGAAAACAGACGAGCTCAACCCAGACGTCTGTAATCGTTCATCAGAATCAAATTTTATTTGAAGGGGAAGTGAGATATGGATTTCAAAACAAAGCCTAAAACAATTGAAAGCGAGGCTGATATAAAATAAAATAACGAACGTAATGTAATGGGGAAAAATAAATATATATGTATATATATATAAACATACACATACATATATAAGAATCTACCTACGCATATACTTATACTCACACACATACACATAAACACACATACATGTACATACACATATACAAACATACATAAATGTACACATACATACATACATACACATACATACATACACACGTACATATACATATACATAGACACATGCGTACACATACACACATATATACACATATTTATATATATATATATAGGAAAATGTTTAATCCCGATGGCAGAGCTCAAGCCGTTTCGACGGCTATTTCTGGAGCAGCTGTAGAAATCAAGCCAGAATCAGTTCCCATATGAGCAAGACAAGGTCAGCTGACCGGACACTGCCCACAACAGGACAACCCGTCTAACCCATGCTAGCGTGGAAAAACGGACGTAAAACGGTGATGATGATATATATACTTATATGTGTGTGTGCGTGTATATATATATATATATATAACGAAGGAGGTGGGGTAAGGAACCAGATTGACCATAATGCACCAGAGTACTCAATACTTAGGGTAGTAGAGTGGGTGATAGGAAAATGTTTAACCTTCACGAACCAAAGTATTGTCTTCCTGTTTTCCTTCAGTTGCAACGTTTTTCGAAATATTTACTTCTGCGTTCACAGATTGATTTTTTTTTAGTTTCAGAAGATCCAGTTAAGTGTGAAAGCGGCGATTCTTTGCTTAAACTTTAATCTGTTATTTTAATAAATATATATCTTAAAATTATTTTTGAAAAGCATAAGAAATGCGCAACCGGTAAAACTTAAAACTAAAACTGAATACTAACTAATACTTATTACTAATTTATACTTATTCCTAATTAAACTATTTTTCACTGGGAAAAATTTGTCAGCATTTTCTTTTCCTTTTTGCTAATATATCACAACTCGTGTGTCACACCTCTATTTATATATATATATATATATATATATATATATATATATATATATATACACTTAACTAAGGTACTAAATACGTTTATGTCTTTATTATCTTTAATATCTTTATTTTACATGGAAATTAATTCTACAGGACTAGAACCGTTTCATGTGTATGGAATCATCATAAAATATTTGATGTATATATGGAGTTTGACAGCTGCATATAGAAATCAGCTGAAAGCCAATTGAATCTACGGAAAGGAGACAAGAAAACATGGGACATCGATGTGAAAATTGACCTCATCCAGATCAACTTCACAAAGGAGATGGCTCATGCAGTACAACATGTTGCCAATCATGACCTACATAATTGGCAACATGTTGTACTGATGAACACTCACCCTTGTATGCAACTGGAATGAAACGTATGGAAAATATGCCATAAAACCAGCCAGTATGGTCTTGACTGCCCTGCTGCCCACCTTTTCCACCTTAAACATGAAGAAGCAGGGATGTGGAAAAGTTTAGGTCCCTGTCTGCCAGCACACTTAATATTCCCTATCTGAAAACTCCCCATTGGCTCCCACCTACTCATACTTTTCTTATTCTCTCATTCCTCATTCAAGCCATGCTAATATGAAAAGCTAGATGGAACTTTCTTTGATTCCCTTCCCTTGCTGACCCCCTCCCCCAATTTCTCTGTTGAGCACACTTGTTTCCCTACTCATACTTTTCTCTTCCCCTTCCTCACCCAACTTATGCCAACATGGAAAGCTAAGGTGGACCTACTCTGATGCAACCTTTTTCAGCCCATGCCTCACTCCTTTCTCACTCACATCAATGACTTCTTTTTCCTCTCCCACATGGAAAATCAGGAATATTCCAACTTATGTCAGACGCCACCTACTAGATTCAGGGTGAACCCATAATCCACCACTTACTTTTCCAATGCTGGGATGTCTACCCCACCTTAACAATCGGCATATAGCCAGTGCCCCATTCCTCATGCCCAGCCTATTCTCAGAACATGATAACCTCTCTGACCAAGGTAAGAATGGAAAAACAGTATTTAATGATGGTGATGATGTGTACTCTCTTGCTCTGTCCCCTGTTGTTCAGGGAAAGATTCATCTAATTCATTTAAATTCATTGCAAATATCCTAAGCCTTTCTTGCTGTATTATCTTACTTTTATATTTCCCATTAGGTTATTGTCCACTGTTCTTATTCATTGTTTTATATTTTGGTTTCATATTTCTTTCCAATATGATGGAATTTCTTTTGTTATTGGTCTAACTTTTTATATTGATATCATAATTCAATTTTTAAAATTTGCTTTGAATACATAAATTTGATGGAATAAGCACACCCGATTTATTAAGACCCTTATCTTGTATGTTATTGCTAGAATCAGTTGTTTTAATTTTTCATTCATTTCCAGAATATCATCCTCTTTCTAAATAGTATTTCTATTTTATTTTTATATGTCATATTGATTCCACTTCCTATACACTTTCTGTTTGTTGAGTCTAGTAATTTTTATTTTTATTTTTTATTTTTCATTTTTCATTGGTCTCATGTAATATTTTGTTTTCACTAGATCTTTAGTGGGACTGGGTGAGGAGTGATTTACTTCATTTTAATCAAACGTAGCCTCTTTTGATATTTCCATGGCTACTGAGTAATTTAGGTTATTTAGCACATTGATATTTGAATTTGCTTCTGTGGAAACAATTTCTTGAAGAGCCTTGTATTTCTGCAGTTGTTTGTTTCTGTAGTAAGGTAATTCCATTGATCCATGGTGATTGATTTTATTATGGTCAGTTCTTTTCTATTTTGTTTGTGGTTTCTATTAGATTTTCATCATGATTGTCTTTGTTTATCCAGTTATGATATGCCATATTATTCTGACATTATGTAAGAGAAAATATACTTTTGTTTTGGTTCAATATTCAAACAGTTGTTTATGCACAGTCATCATATATGTTTTTGGTTGTTTTTTTATATTTTATTTTTTCTTCTTTGTGTCAGTTTTGTTTGTTTATGATGACTTGTTCATTTCATGTGTCGACAATTATAGTGCATTATATATTCTTAGGGGTGTGCATGTTCTACTGTACTGCTTTCATTGGGCTGTTGAAGCTTATCTTTATTTGGCCAGTTATGTTATTATAAGTAGGGCAATAGATTGGTAGTTACAGTGGTGAGTCGGACATAATGCTTTGCAACATGAGTTACGTCCCTTTACATTCTGAGTTCAAATCCCCCTGAGGTTAACTTTGCCTTTCATCCTTCTGGGCTCAATAAGATAAAGTACCAGTAATGTACTGGGGTCGATTTAATCGACTTTCCCTTCTACAAAAACCATAAGAATGTTGTTCTGTTTTGATTTTTAAGAACTAAATTTTTTGTTTATAATAAACTTGTATGCACATGCTAATTTAAATTAAATTATTGTCTTCATTTAGTTCTTTCTTTTGTAGATCTTGTACATCTGATATGATGCTAGTTTGTGTTGGATGTGGTATAGTTTGGTGTAAAATGTGTGTAATACTTAAAGATATTGTGCTTTTGTCTAGCTTATATGTGGAAAGCCTCATGGACCCAGCAGACAGAATGGAGAAAAGGTTGCCATAAAGGATGATGAGGGAGATGGACTAGCCATTCAAAATCATGGGTCTCACTTTGCGAGTAGCCAACTCCATCCTGATAGTAGTGAGTAGGGATGTGGTCTGGGGTCCAAGAATGCTGGAAGTCTCCACTGCTACAGGTTTGATGACAAACCTATTGAAGAGTGACCAATATTTCAATAGTTTCCCCTTTATGGCCAGATGAACAGCGAAGCCTGTGCTTTAATTATTGCCTTACATCTTTAGTCCTTTCTTCTCTAGATCTTCTACATCAATTGTGATGCTATTTTTCATTTGATATAGCATAATTTGGTGTAGTATATATATGATATTGACAGGTATTTTTCATTTGTTCCTTGATCCCTTCTATTTTTCATTTATTCAATGATACGAGAAGTATATTTTTGAAGGATGTTGGCGAGGGTATTAATTCTTCGAGGGGTTACAGTTTGGTGCTTAGAGTACAGATAGTTTGTAGTATGAACTCATGCTAAAGTATTTGTCATAATCATCTGGGCTGGTGGGGTTGCTTTGGTTTTTTGCTTATAGTTGATGACTTGCATAATATTAGTATTAAGTTCATTTTGCTTTTTATGTATGGACAATGTGTGCAGTGATATCAAGTGGTTTTTTATAAACAACTATTGAGATTGTCATTGTTTTTAATCACCTGAGTTTCAATACTCTTATTACGGACTCATGTATTTCAATAATTGTTTAAACTCATTTGAAGGGATATTATCAAGACGATAATCATATTTATCAATAGGTATTATTTCTTCTTATTTTTACCTATTATCTCTCAACAATTTGGTTTGATCATCTGATCAGTGTATGTATATTGGAAAGACCCCTCTTAGTTTTAAGTGATGAGTTCCAAATAGTAACAGATTTCCTACAGGATATACTGGTAAACATTATCGTGTTTTTGGTTGTAGTCACATGCGATCTAGACATAAACATCCAGAAACTCTATGGTCAATTCTTTCTTTAGACTCAATTAAAACCAGTAGTTAAGGTCTCCATACATTTAATTTGTTTCTAGTTGGTACAGGCTTCAATTTTGTGTAGTGAAGTTGACTGCACCCCACTTCTATTTCCATTTCTACTTTATGCACTGTGATTTGATACTTACAAATACGTTTTTTTCAATCATTTAAATTATTAAGAGAGTGGGGAGTAATGAATATGGTCGACTACTCTGAGTAATTAGTTAAGTCTCTTTATTTTATAAGATCAAATCCTACAAAAATTGATTTGTTATTTTTTTACCTCTGAGGCTGATAAAAGTTATTTAATTTTGCTTTGTTCTAAAATGTAGATTCCCTAATTTATTATTACTTAGAAATACCCTCTACCGATACTGCCAATCCCCCACATGGGCGGTGGATTGGCAGTATCGGTAGAGGGTTGGACGCCATGCTTTCCAGCATAGTTACGTCCCTTTACGATCTGAGTTCAAATCCCGCCGAGGTTGACTTTGCCTTTCATCCTTATGGGGTCGATAAAATAAAGTACCAGTAATGCACTGGGTAATTGCTGGTCTTGTGCCTAAAGTAGAAACAATTATTACTTAGAAATCATTATAATTATCTTTACTATTTATGGTTTGAAAAATACATCAAGTTTCCTTTTCTAACAATATTGCTGTTTTCTGAAATGTGCTTAATCTATGATTATAGGTATTCTGTTGTGTTTCATACCAGTTGTACTAATTACAAATTGGATGATGGACACATTCATTAACTGACATGTTTTCTTCAATTTAATAGTTAAGTCAATGCAATGTTCTAGCTTTTCAATTTGTTTCTGCATAACATTACAGTCCTTCAATATTGCTGTAGATTATTAATACACTCTTGTCATTTTGTAATTGAAAATGATGGTTGGCTTATCAGATGTTCTCTGTAGGTATGCTAAGCTTCTATTGTTTCTTTGCATTGTTTTTTTTTCAAATGCAGGTGGAAATTGATATGGATGCTATAAGTATTTTTCTATAATTAAAATTTTAACAATTCTTCTTCTTCTTATTATTATTATTATTATTATTATTATTATTATTGAATGCTATGGTTGACGGAGGTTCGGCTCTGTAAGGTATTGTAAGTTTTGAATGCTATAACAATTGTAAATTGTTTAAAACTTTAACGAACGTGTAGACAAAAACACCCTCCTCCTCGTGAGAGGGGTCTTTCTGCCCGTTATTTGGCCCTTCGGGGTTAAATAACTGCTTATTGGGGTTTTGTGCCCAATATTTATTTCAAACAAAAAAAACAACATGGCTACGAAAAAGAATTTTCATAGGTCACTCCCACTCATTCCGTCTTCTTCTTCCTCAATCATCACTACAGCAGAGAGAAGATTGTCTCTCTCCCTCCCTTCTTTAAATGTGTCTCTCTCCCTCCCTTCTCTTTCGCAAGCGACGACAGAAGAGAAAAGTCTCGTGCAAAGCGTGCAAGATTTCTCCACGACGACGACGACAACGACGAAACAGGTGTGCGGGAAATACGAAAACCCATTTCATTCGTCTGACGTCAGGAATAATAGCAGTAGCAGCCGTAATAACAACAGCAACAGTGAAAATGAAAACAACAGTAGCAGCCGCAACAGCATCACCAGCAGCATAAACAACAACAGCATTAGCAGCAGCAACACCAACAACAACCACAGCAACAGCGGCGGAGGCAGTAGTCGTAGTACCTGCAGCAACAACAAAAGTAACAGCAGCTCTGTCGACAACAACAACAACAGCAGCAAAGAAAAACCAATCTCATTTGCAGGTATTGCGAAGAACCTGGAAACAATCCTCATAACAAATGAGGAATTAGAGGAAGCGAAGAAGATGGTGACAAAGACTGGACACCGAGCAATCTGCAAGGCAGCGGAACATTTTTTCGAAACCCAACAGCACTGTACGGTCACGTACCGTACAGTAAGTACAAAATCCCGTAGGGTTGAAAGAACCACAGAGGCTCAAATACAAAAAGCCTTGGGGTCTGTGTGGCAGCGGAAAACGCACATCACCCGAGGCAAAAATATGCCACCGTAGACGTACTTTTTGCCACACCCCAGGAGGCAAAGGCTCAATCCGTAGTGACCCTAAGGAGCGAGGAAATGGTGTTGGTGCCCTCCTACTGCGGGCAAAAAATTGTGAGGGTCAAACTGACCCACGTCCCCCCCCCCCCCCCGGGATGGCCCCTTCTTGGCTGGCCGCGTCTGTCCTCGTCGGAATCGAGGACAAAACAACTGTACTGCAAGTACAGAAAAAAGTAAGAGAAGATTGGGTCGGCACCTCCATTGACATGCTAATCCAAACCAACCAGGAGTGCATCGAAGCTATCCCGGATGTGATAGACTTTGATAACGGCACTCAACTGCCCATAAGTGTTGAGGGCAAACGCCCGAAATGCTTTCGCTGTGGATCGAAGACTCACCTCAGGGCCTTCTGCAACGAGAAGACCCTGAGAAAGGAGAAAACCCCCCTCCTTCCGAAACCGGCTCCACGGCTACCAGCAACAGGACAAGCGGCAACCAGGAACGATAGGTCCGTGGCACCCATACCCACGCCACGGAAATCAAAAACAACAGCAGCAGTGGAAATATTAACAACAACAACAGCAATACCAAATGCAGCTGCAACAGAGACTCCAGTGCAAACATCACCAACAACAACAAGTGAAAGAGTGGAGCTGGTACCCCTCCCCGACCTCACAGAATAAGACATGGAGTGTGAGGTGGGAGAGGGATGGCAAAAGGTCGTAAGAAGGCACAAACGCAGAAGCAGCGCATCGTCGCCTTTGAAAAGGGAGGAAAGAAATGAGAAAAGGGTAAAGTCTACTGCAAAGAGACTCACAGCAGCAACACCACCAACACCATCACCACCCACACTAGCACCACCATCACCACCGGCGACAACCCCACCGCCAACAACACCTTCAACACCACCAACACAAGCACCAACATCGCAAACACAACAACAAAACACACACACCCAGCAACAACGACAAGAAAATAGCAGAACCACACCCCACCCTCAGAAAAACAAATGCACGGCAATAAATACACACAACAAGAAACTAATGACTTACATAATTGAACACACAGACATTTCACAACACGACTACATAATACCAGCACCAATCAAAACGCCAACTAACATAAGACTGCTAAAAATAGCACAGAAACAATACACAAACATTAAAACGAAATTCCCCAACGCAGTTGGTGATTTCAGGGACCTAGGAGGAACTATCAATCGAAGAGTATATTCGGACATACTCATAGAAGAGCCGACGACCAGCCGAAGGGACGATTCAACGGTCCCTTCACCAGACGATCAAGTGAAAAGGGATGTAAAAACCATCCCTCCTCTACGAAAAGTACGGTAAGTGGTCTTTCCCATCTTATCCACTCTATTTTAAACATGACCTCACTCAGAATAGGCAGCATAAATGCGCGTGGCTTGGGGTCGTCATGGAAGCAGGGTCACCTGCTCAACGACCTCAGGTCACTAAACATAGATGTAGTGGCCATCAGCGAGACCAGAATCACCGAAGCACGGGCCTTCGCACCGATCTTCGGCGGCTACGATGTGTACGCATCTCCCAGCCGTCCTGGATCGGGGGGAGGAGTTGCTGTGCTTTTTCGGAGAGGTTTGGATCTCGCCATATGGGCCATCTTCCTGGACCAGAGGGTAAGCTGGTGGTGCTGGACGTGACCAGCCGAAACGGGCAAGCTTTCAGGCTAGTGGCCGTCTATGCCCCGACAGGAGCAGGGCGGCCTGATTTCTTCCGGCGTCTGGAGACCTTTCTTGGAACGTCCCGCTCTTTAGTGTTAGTGGGCGACTGGAACGGGATCTTAGATGCACGCTGGGACTGTGTGGGATTAGCGGATAGGGGTGGAGGGTGCAAGAGCCTCACCAACCTGCTCAGGCGTTTTGAACTGTTTGACAGGTACCGATTGGATTTCCCGAATGTGCCAATGTGGACTTGGACAAATCGCATAGGGTCATCCAGATCATATCTAGATAGAGTATTTTGTAGGGAAATAGATAGGTCTAGCATAAGCTGTCCACAATTCAAGATAGTCAGCTACACGGACCACAAATTCGTGATCTGTGTGCTTGACTTAGATAGGCTTCATAGACGAGGACCCGGCTACTGGAAGCTAAACGCGTCCTTACCAGCGCGCAAAGCCTACAGAGACCAGATTAGCGAACTAGTTAAGCGGGCGTTGACGGGGGCCATCGTCAACAACAAGTGGTGGTTTGCTCTGAAAAGAGCGATTAGAATAGAATCCATTAGGTTTAGTAAGGCTTTAGCAATAGAGAAAAATAGAGCAGAGGGAGAACTAGTTAGAAAATTAGACGAGGCGCTTAGCAAAGGCATTGCGACCGACGTGCTTGCGGAGAAATTGGCCCTTGACCAATTCTTCAATGCAAAGCACGAAGGCTGCGTTGTCAGAGCAAGGGTGCGTGCTCTCAGACACGAGGGGACGAAAGCCGTTCAATGGGCCCGAGTGGCGGAGGCGCGTCGTGGCAACAAAGCCACGATCCGGTCTTTGGTGGACTACGACGGGCGCATGCTACTCGATCCCGGGCAAATGTGTGAAGCTTTTCAGCGACACTTCGCTCAGCTGTTCGGGGGCAGCAGTGGGCCGGGTCGAGGGATGGACTTTAGTGTCTACCTCGACGGACTGCCGCAGCTCTCGGCCACTGAGGCGAAGTGTTGCAAAAAGCCGATAACAGCCGCTGAAGTAAGGGAGGCAATGACTGGCTGCACAAGGGGTAAATCGCCTGGTTTGGATGCTCTGCCCTATGAACTTTACGTACAGATGCCAGACTTGTTCGGAGGCCTCTTGGCGGACGTCTACTGCAACTGGCAACAGAACGGGAGAATTCCCAGTTCTGTGAGCCGAGGAGCGGTGGCACTGCTGAGAAAGGATCCGAACAAGGGGGATAACATAGATAATTTCCGGCCCATAACTCTGCTAAACACAGAGTTCAAGATTTTGGCCAAGGTGCTAGCAAAGAGGTTGGCGCTTGTCGTTGGTGGTCTGGTGGGAGAGGCGCAGACATAAGCCATTCCCGACAGATCCATCCACGACAACCTCCACCTCATGCGATACATCGTAGAGAGAGTAGCTAGGGAACTTGGCACGGGTGGGTCCTTGATCAATTTAGATCAGTCGAAAGCTTTTGATAGGGTCGACCATCGTTACCTAGCGGCAGTCCTGAGGGCGGCTGGCTTTGGGCCCGTCTTCAGAGGCTGGATCGCTGCCATGCACAGCGACATCTGCTCTGTGGTGAGAGTGAACGGTCACTTGTCGGAACCGTTCAACATCATGCGCTCGGTCCGCCAAAGATGTCCCCTCTTGTCCCTCTTGTACGTATTGACTCTCGAGCCATTACTGCACAAACTGGAGACGTTGAGGGGCGTCCCGCGCGAACTAGGATGCGGAAGATCCGTGTCAGCTTATGCGGACGATGTCACCGTAGTGGTATCGAACGCCAAACACATCGAGGCGATCGGCACTACACTAAGAGAATACGAAGCGGTGACAGGAGCAATGATCAACCAGGAAAAGTCAGCGGGCCTGCAGCTCGGCACCTGGAGAGGCAGGTCCATGCCGTCCAACAGCGTCGTCGGACGCTGGACGGACGGACCGGTTAAATTGATACGGGTCTGGTTTGGTCCGGACCTCCAGACGGACAAAAACTGGGATGAGGTGACGAGCAGGGTGGCTTCTCTCACCTAGAAATGGGCGGAGAGGAAGCTATCCCTGAAAGGTCGAGCGGAGGTGGCTAATGCGTACATCGCGTCTGTCATCTGCTACCGCCTGACCGTCGTACCTTGTCCTAAGCCTCGCCTGACTGCGCTGGAGCGTTTGCTCTTTCGCTTTTTGTGGAAGGGACGCGCTCCGATGGTCAGGCGGTCCATCTGTTGTCAACACCCGCTACGTGGAGGGCTGGGCATGCCGTGGCTGATGATGCGCATGCACGCGCTCAGGCTACGACATCTCCACCTCTTCCTCGACGGTGATCAGGTGTGGTCGCCGTTTGCTAGACACGTCTTTCCGCAGCTCGTCTCCTTGACGGAGCTGCAGTACTGGGTCAAGCGAAGACCGAGAGGGAGCGCTTGGAGACTGGAATGTCTTCAGGCGCTCACAGCCCTCGACCAATCGGGCAATGTGATCGGTGGAAACTCCACCTCGGCGTTCTATAGAGGATTAGTGGAGGGGAAGAGCGACGACGTACTTGGGGAAACTCTAGGCGTCGACGAAAATCAACTAGCCAATCTCTTCGGAAGAACTTTCGGGCCAGGGCCTATGGACAACTTCCAGAAATCTCTGGCCTGGCAGTGCTACCGAGGAGCATTGCCAGTTCGGGATAAACTCTACAGGCATGGAGGTGCCGTCAGCCGGGCATGTCCGAGATGCGCACAGGGCGACGAAACCGTCCTGCACGCACTCGTCCAGTGTCCGAAAATTGCTGACTTGTGGGTTTATGTCGAACACCTGCTGTCGCGTTTAGGACGGATCCGGCTATCATCTGAGTCCATCCTGAGGATTGCCCCGCCCTCCTTCTTTAGCCGGGAAGGGCAGGCAGTTTTTATCTGTCTGGTGGCCATGGCGAAAGAGATAGTATGGTGGACACGTTTGAAAGGGCTGAAGACGGGCACTTACCTCTTCGGTGATGCTCTGATTGACTTTTTCAAATTTCATTTGAAAAGGAAAATCAGAGTAGAGAGGGAAGTGCTCTCTTCCCAGCATTTTGTTGAAAGATGGGTGAGAGAAGCAAGAATGGCCCGAGTGAATGTGCCTACTCTGAGTATATATCTGTAAATTAAAGGTGGAAAACTGGGAGAGGGCACTTGCCTTGGTGGTCAGGGTCATTGTGGCTTTTTACTGGGCTTTCTCCACAAATGTCCCTCCGAAGTCTCCCCCCTATTGGGGAATTTTTCATTGTTATTTTTGTTACACCCTCTGTTTTTTTTGTTTTTTTACACGCAGAAATGCCCATTTGTACCGTCCTGTATTGTCCTGCACTGTCCTTAATGTCTACTTTATGTAAACCCTTGTGGTTAATAAAGAAAACATTATTATTATTATTATTATTATTATTATTATTATTATATGAATAAACGTATTTAACAGAATTCCTGCCTAGAATGTGATTTTTCTTGGATTAACAGATGGAAAAAAAAGATTTTCTTTTCTATTGTCAGTCTGACTGTTAAACAAAATCTTTTTTATTATTTAAAGGTCCACCTAATTTTCTAAGGTTGTAATAAAGTATGTCCAAGTCAATGATCTTTAAATGTGTATATATATCTTTGCAAATAGCTATTTACATGATTTAAGTAAGTATCTCTGTAATAGTTGATAGAGAGGCTTGTCGTAGGAGTTGTAGCATCTCAATTGTGAAAGAAATTTAAATGCCCCTTCTTCAATTTTAAATAATAAAACAGATTTCAAAAAACACAATATGATTATGAAACAAATATTCGAGTCCAAGCACAAACATTTACAGTTACGGTAATGAAGATATCAATTTAAATTTATGAAATCTATGTGAACTGAAATGACAAAAAAATTTTATTTTTGCTAATATCAAAAGAGGATGATGGTTATGAGACAGCTCCTGGAAAATGAAAAACAAAGAAAAAGTATGCCACAAAAGAGAGAGTCTGAGAGAGTATGCCACAAAAGAGAGAGTTTGAGGATTTTATCTTAGAAAGAAAAGGAGAAATGTGTCATTACCTGTTTGGAAATGACAGGCTGATTTTTATATGCCATTAAAAGAGAAGTTTCCTGTGTGTTTATGAAAGATGTAAGAGGAGCAAGATCAATGAGGCTGAACGATCCTAATCTGACTAAGCTTTTCTACACAGGATGAAAGAAACTGGGAGAGGACACTTTCCATTCCCATATAGAAACAGAATAACCTGGGGTTTTGAGTGATGTTTCTCCCTGGATTTACCCTTAAGTGCATCTCGCCACTATGGAGGAACTTGTTGTCATTTGTAATTGTTTTTTGAGGTTATATTTATTTATTACAATCTCTATTATTGTTATTTCTACTGTTTTCTTTTCCATATGTCCCCTTTTCCTGACATAAATCCCATGTTGTGCTCTTTGAAATTTTTCTTTTGTCCTTCTATGTAATGCCCCCGATGTCTTGGGCCATTGTGGCAAATAAAAGGAATCATCATCATGTCAGCATATGCCGATGATGTCACCATAGTGGTGTCGAGTAGCAAACATTGAGTTGATCAATGCTGTTCTCAAGGAATACAAAGCAATAGCAGGAGCAAAAATTAACCAGAAACAGCCCGAGGGCCTACTGCTCAGCATCTGTTAAGGCAAGTACATGCTGTTCAACAATATTGTCAGGAACTGGACAGATGAAATGGCTAAATTACTTAGGTTCTCTGGTCTTGTTCAGATGTCCAAATAGACGAAACCTGGAATATAGTAATGAGTAGGGTGGTCACTCTCACCCCAAAATGAGCTGAGAGGAAGCTATCTCTGAAAGGTCAGGCAGAGGTGGCAAATGAGTACAACACCTCCGTCATCTACTACCAACTGACCGTTGGCCTTGTGCTGGTCCATGGCTGACTGCACTGAAGTGTTTGCTCTTTCACTTTTTGAGGAAGGAACAAGTGCCAATGGTCAGGTGGTCCATTTGTTACCAACACCTGCTGAGTGGAGAACTGGGCATGCTGTGGCTGATGATGCCCAAACATGTGCTCAGGTTATATTATCTCCAGCCTTACCTCAACAGTGAACAGTTGTGGTCACCACTTGCTAGAGGCAGTTTTCCACAGCCTGTCTCCTTGACAGAGCTGCAGTCCTGTGTCAAGCGAAGACTGAGAGGAGCACTTGGAAACTGGAATGTCTTCAATCACTCACAACCCTCACCCAATTGGGCAAATGTAATTCGCTGAAATTATAGCTAGTTTCTGTGTAGTTCTTTACACATACACTGATTAACAAACATATACTTACAGCATTGATCACATGCACACTAAAATACACAAACATGTGTATATATGATGTATATGCACACGCACATGCAAACAGATAGAACAGGTAGAAAGATAGATAAAATTGTTCTCATAAGTTTAGTTAACACATAGGCATATTATATATTCAAATATACACTGGATGTGTAATAGTAATATACGTGAACGGCAAAGCATAAACGAACTAAGGGAAAAATTAGAAATAAGAGGGATCAGATGTTGTTTACTCGAGAGAAGACTACGTTGGTATGGACATGTGATGCGCATGAAAGACGACAGTTGTAAAAAAAGTGCAGGGCAATAAAAATAGACGGTAGCCATAGCGTACGCAGACCCAGAAAAACCTGGGACGACTTGATAAATTCCGACCTCACACACTTACACCTCTCCAAGACAATGTCACTGGACCGAGATCTTTGGCGCTACACAGTAATAGAGAATACCCGCCTTACCTAAGTACAAAGTGAAACCTACTACAGTCAGTAGGCACCTCTAACAAAATACACCCCCGTCCCACTACCCCCACCCCATCCACACCACTCCTTTCAATGTAAAGTTATGTTGGTACCATAATATCCAGCCCGAAACAAATGAGGTTGTGTAGGTGTCACGACAAAAAAACACACAGTCCACGCTGTAATGTGGCCGTGTAGGTAACACAGTAAAAATCTCCCAGTTCCACACTGTAAATGTTGTTGGTGTTAGGAAGAGCATCCAGCCGTAGAAAACCAGCCAGACAGTCCTATGTGAGTAAGACAACCACTCTTTCCTCAAGTGGGAAAACTCCTGTCCAAACCCATGCAAGCATGGAATACGGACGTTAAACAATGATGATGATGATACACTCACACACGATCACAATAAAAAAAGATCTGCACAGGCGCACATGTGTGTGAGAGAGAGGGGGGGGAGAAAGAATAGTGTGAGACAGAGACATGACATTTAAAGATTGAGAAAAAATTTAAGAGATGGAAGAAAAAAAAAAATTTAGATTTCTTCTTGACACTCCATTCCTTCTGACCTCATTTTTCATCCTTCTCCCACTCCAATTCCATTACAACTTTCAAACATTCTCCATCTTCTTTCATGCTTATTCCCTGTTTTACCCCAAGGGAATTTGAAATGTTTTGTTCATGGATTATTCTGGGATGCATTTGGACTTCTTTAAGAAATGACTATGAAGTTTCAAGATAAACAGACAAACGTTCACATTTATTGTATAGATTTCATTTAATGCAAGTGTTATTTATCTTTGAAATAATATTTCAGTAGTTGAATTAGCAGTATCGGTAGAGAGTCGAGTACCATGCTTTGCAGCATAGAGTTACGGTCCTTTACGGTCTGAGTTCAAATCCCGCGGAGGTTAACTTTGCCTTTCATCCTTACGGGGTCGATAAAATAAAGTACCTGTCACGCACTGGGGTCAATTTAATCGACTTCCCCTTCCCCCAAATTACTGGCCTTGTGCCTATATAAGAAACCATTATTTTTATGGATGAGAAATACTGCATTTAAATTTAGATGTTACAGTGTTCCAGCATTCATGATTGGTGCTGAGTCTGCGTAAACATGTAAATAATATTTAAAAAAAAGAAAATGTAGAATAATATTCTATTATGGTTTTATTCATATTCTCAGCTGGTTTACAAATTAGTTCATCTGTTATGTTTGACTACAATAAAATGTACATATATGTAGTTTCATTTTCAACAAGAAAATAATGTATATAAAAGTTGAACATGACAGATAAACAAAATATGTAGGAATACTACAGATATACGCAAAATCAGTTACGATTAAATATAGATATGATCACAGCATTCTACAAAGTTCTCTGATAATGCATATATAAATGGAGTGCCTCAGCATGGCCCCAGTCTTATGACTGAAACCAGTAAAAGAATAAAAGAAAACACATACAGCTGAGTTCTTGCCATTTCAACAGCTAATTCCAGACTTGAAGTCTGGAATTAACTGTTGAAACAGCAAGAACTCAGCCATCAGAACTGACTCTTTCTAATATAGTTATACTCTGCTGAATAATGGTCATACCAGTTTAATATTGATGAAAGGCAGACTGATTGATGCATGCATACAAACATCAATGTTACATGGTAGTGAGACCTGGGCGTTGTGTGTAGAAGACTTGCATAGATTAGAAAGAAACGAAGCTTGCGTGCTCTGATGGATGTGTTATAGTAATATGCACAAACAGCAAAGTATAAACGAGCTGAGAGAGAGACTGAGCATAAGAGGAATCAAATGCTCTGTACAGGATAGGAGGTTGTGTTGGTATGGGCATGTGATTTGTATGAAGGATGACAGCTGCATAAAAAGGTGCAGAGCACTAAAAGTCAATGGAAGCCTTGGAGTGGGGAAACACAAGAAGACCTGGGATGAGGTGATAAAAGCTGACCTTGCCCAATTGCACAGGGATGACACAAGACCGAGACCTCTGGTGTTATGCAGTAATACAGAAGACCCGGCTTCCCACGGGTACAAGCTGAAGCATATAGACAATATGCCCCTATCCCCTCCCACTGCAAAGTGGTCGTGGAAGTGTCACGACAAAAAAGCACCCAGTACTCACTATAAATAAGGTTGGTGTTAGGAAGGGCATCCAGCTGTATAAATCAAGCCAAAATCAGTTCCCGTATGAGCAAGACATGGTCACCCGACCTGGCATTGCCCAGAACAGGACAACCCGTCTAACTCATGCTAGCGTGGAAGAATGGACGTGAAATGGTGATGATGATGATGATATACATACACATCTACACACACACACACATATCTATATATATGGTGCATATAATTTGTATTGAGTTTGCTAAGAAACTGACAAACTGTACATATACATGTGGACATCTATTCAAGGAGTTTGTATAAGAATAAAGAAGAACATAACCTACATCTATGCACAAGTTACAAATGGGTCTGCATGTGTATCTGAAAGAAGAGTATGCTTTCAAACAAGTGAATCAGTTGGAAATTCTGTGCATCTCCAAAACACATGTGTATAAAGGTTTATGTTCCTAGCTACCATGCCTTCTCAATAAAAACTGAGCTGGTTATCAAGAATATAGTTTGTTGTAGAATTCTATACTATTGAAAATTGTGCTTGTAAAGGAGAATAAGGTATAGTAACTGTGTTGAGCTCACATACGTTCTTGGTGAGTGTTCATATGTTATCTTTTAATTTATATAGTCCTTTAGCTAATGGTATCTGGGGGGAATTTAGAGGCTCATATATTTTGGTAGGTGTTAGTATTCATAGCTGAGTATGCTCATTACTCTTATTGTTTTTCTCATAAATATTTGATTTTTGTTTTTATTCTAGACATAACTTAGATTATTAGTCCTTCTGTGGCACTCAGTTAAATTTAGTTTTAGTTAATATTGATTTATCTGTGGATAACAAAGGATAACATAAGTAGAATGCATATGTGTAGTATAAGTGTTTTTTTTTATATTCGCAACATTTTATTACCATTTTCTTCCTAGTCGCTATAGCAAAAGAGTTTGTGTAATGGACATGATTGACTATGTGAGGTTAGCTTTTGAACAAAGCTTTTATATAACTGTAGGGTGGAGAAAAAACAATTTTCCTTCAGTAAATGTAATGAAAGGTGATTAAGAGTGGCTGGTACAACATGGGCAAGATCTGTTTCCTTCAATTATTTTGCAAACAAAACCAGGAAGAGATTGGCCTTAATGCATTTAAGATATTTAGGGTACCCTATAATCTAGAAAACATGAGAATAGGGCTGGATTTAATAATAATGTATAAAAAGCTATATGCATAGAAGGAATAAAACTGGGACTATGTAAAATGTTACCAAAAAGAGCCTTTGGCCAGTTTCAGGTCGATGATTAAAGGCATTTCTGTCAGAGTAATGCTAATGGCATACTATCATCTGAAAAACCATACTGAAAAACCATACTGAACGTATGATAACTGATCTGTAAGATGTAGGTAATCTTTTGTACAGTAACCACACCTTCATAACTTCACATTATTAGACAATTTCCTGTTCTCTCATATACAAGATGGAGACATCTGGGTTTTAAAACAATTCTGATGCCTGTACACTAAATGAGTGTCTAATCTCTATATCTAGAGAGGTTTTGTTGACTGCAAGTTTGAAAGAATGATGATTTGCATTTTATGCAATTTGCTTAAAATTTCTAGCTATTTTTTCTGTTTCCTTTGTTAACACTGTTACTGTAAGGGTTTTGTGTTATATAATTTAAAAGAACATTAGTAATATTTTGAATGTATAATTTAATGTTTTATAGCTTTTATGATTTTACATTATTCAAATTAGTTCCTTGATATATATTTCATATTTATATATAATATAATTAAAGCCAAAAAGCAGGCTTTGAAAGTATGGCGGGATAGGGGAAGTAGAGAAGACTATCAAGTGGCCATGAGGGAAGCTAGGAGACAAGTGTACTTCGCAAGAAGGGAAGCAGAGGAAACAAAGTTCAAGCATGTTCTACAACGCGAGGACCAAAAACGTGAGGTGTTTAGGATTGCTAGGCAATGTGTCAAGGATAACAGTGATATTGTCGGAGAGAAGTGTGTCCTTAATGACGCTGATAAGAAGGTAGCTTGGAAGTGTCACTACGAAAGGCTACTAAATGAGGAGAATAATTGGGAGAAAGACAGTATTCCCCTCATCGATCCAATAGAGGGACCAGCAGTGCTAGTTGAAGGTAGTATAATAAGTAAGGCAATCAAAGATATGAAGACGGGTAAGGCGGCTGGCCATTCGGAAATAGTTGCTGAAATGCTGAAAGCATCTGGAATGGTGGGACACACTATGGTCACCCGGATAGTAAACCAAGTCATACAGAATGGGGTCGTTCCGAAGGACTGGCGTAGTAGCATCATCATTAACTGCTACAAGGGTAAAGGAGATGCCCTAGATAGGGGTAACTATAGAGGCATTAAATTAATCGACCAGGTCATGAAGGTCACAGAAAAAAGTAATAGCGCAACTAATCAGAGAGCGAATTGATCTAGATGAAATGCAGTTCGGGTTTGTGTCAGGTAAAAGTACCACAGACACTGTTTTCATTGTACGACAACTACAGGAGAAGTACCTAGCTAAAAGTAAACCCCTATACTTAGCTTTTTTTGACTTGGAGAAAGCCTTTGACAGAGTCCCCCGCTCCATTATCTGGTGGGCCCTTAGAAAACTAGGTGTTGATGAATGGCTTGTGAGAGCTATACAAGCCATGTATAAAGAAACAGTCAGCAAGGTTAGAATTAACAACGAATATAGTGAAGAGTTTAGCGTAAAAGTTGGTGTTCATCAGGGCTCCGTCCTTAGCCCCCTACTATTTATTATTGCCCTTCAGGCTATAACAGAGGAGTTCAAGACTGGCTGCCCATGGGAACTCCTATACACAGATGATCTAACGCTCCTAGCTGAATCAATGGCCGAACTAGAGAAGAAATTCCAAATATGGAAGCATGGCCTAGAATCAAAAGGCCTTAAAATTAACCTGTCTAAGACTAAAGTTCTAGTTTGTAGGAAGGAAAATAGGGCACCAGTCCCATCTGGGAAATGGCC
This sequence comes from Eledone cirrhosa, assembly GCA_964016885.1. Classification (NCBI taxonomy): domain Eukaryota; kingdom Metazoa; phylum Mollusca; class Cephalopoda; order Octopoda; family Eledonidae; genus Eledone; species Eledone cirrhosa. The sequence goes on from CAXHJY010001661.1 coordinate 38,934, forward strand.
ATGCTCAGTGTGTAGGAAAGGAGTAGACAGAAACTCCATTTTATGTCCCAAATGCAAAGTATGGGTGCATAAAAGATGTAGTGGGATCACAGGTAAGCTAACTAAGAATATAGATTTTATATGTGGCTGGTGCTCTGATGCAATAAGTAGCAGCAAGTGCCCACAGAATACTAACTCATTCCATTGCACAGATGGTTCTATAGAAATAGTGGACACCTTCTGTTACCTGGGTGACAAAATCAGCAGTGGTGGAGGGTGCTCTGAAAGTACAGTAGCTAGAGTCAGAACAGGATGGAAAAAGTTCAGAGAGCTTATACCACTATTGGCCGCTAAAGGGTTCTCTCTAAAAATGAAAGGCAGGCTGTATGATACCTGCATACGAACAGCAATGTTGCATGGCAGTGAGACCTGGGCATTGTGTGCAGAGGATATACGCAGACTGGAGAGGAACGAAGCTTGCATGCTCCGCTGGATGTGTAATAGTAATATACGTGAACGGCAAAGCATAAATGAACTAAGGGAGAAATTAGGAATAAGAGGGATCAGATCCTGTTTACTCGAGAGAAGACTACGTTGGTACGGTCACGTGATGTGCATGAAAGACGACAGCTGTATAAAAAAGTGCAGGGCGATAAAAATAGACAGTAGCCACGGAGTAGGCAGACCCAGAAAAACCTGGGATGACTTGATAAATTCCAACCTCACACACACCTCTCCAAGACAATGCCACTGGACCGAGATCTTTGGCGCTACACAGTCATACCGAAGACCCGCCTTGCCTAAGTACAAAGCGAAACCTACAGTCAGTAGGCACCTCTAACAAAAATACACCCCGTGTAGGTGTCACGACAAAAAAACACACAGTCCACGCTGTAATGTGGCCGTGTAGGTAACACGGTAAAAACCTCCCATTCCACACTGTAAACGTGGTTGGTGTTAGGAAGGGCAGACAGTCCTATATGAGCAAGACAACCAATCTTGCCTCAAGTGGGAAAATTCCCATCCAAATCCATGCTAGCGTGGAAGATGGACGTTAAACGACGATGATGATGATGATGATGATGATTTGTTAACATCTATCATATTCATATACTTATAAATAAAAGAAAATATTTATTGATGGAATGAAACAAAATTGATTCAAACATGAGGTTATTATTGATGAGTTTCAGCTATGTCAAATTCTTTATATAATTTACCTTCTATTTCATAAGCATCTAAAAATCTCGAAGTTTCAAAATCAATTAAAAATTATGTTAGAACCGAAATTTTCAGTAGATTATATCAGCGAAATACAGATAACATCCAATGTGAAAGTTACATTAAGCTAAATTTTAATTGATCACTTTCAAGATGTAATTGAAGAAATATTTGATTATCAAAATATTTATAACATTACAAATAATAGTTTGAAATTAATAAGTTATTATATTAACATTACAGAAGAGGCATTAATAATACTAGAAAGTCTAGTGTGGAAAAAGCTATTAATTTTTTTTATCGTAATACTGCTCTGTAGCTAGATAATGTATAATACAGTGATTTATGCTTATATACAATCTGACACCTGTAACATGATAATTTATATACTATAGACTAGAGTGAAGACTCTGAAGTGTAATAAATATAAAAGCCTTACAAGTATTACATACATTAGTAGTCATCAGTCTTTTAGCTTTTAATAAGTTAGAAAAGCTCTTGTTGAAATGTTTTAGTCCAGAATTAGAATGGTATTTAACCCTTTAATACCAAATTGCCTGAAACCACCCATGATTCTATGACACAAAACTGTTTGTTTTAAAGTGTTTATATTAATCTAAGCCCCTTCCATCATAATCCTTTGTAAGAACATTTGTTGAATTATATTCTAAACATTAACTTGTTGGTAAGAAAGTTATATTACTAAACTGCTTCAAATTCATGATTATCTTTTTTTTCACCCATTTATACTTTCCAGCTGGTCTTGTTTCCAATTGATGCAGTTGGATCCCCAAGCAGACCAGCTGACCTCATGAATGTTATCCAGCCATCTTGCTTGGGGTATTGATTATTTTAAAAAAAAGTGAAAATAGTAACCAGTGTCTTTCATTAGAAATATGGTAATGAAAGAAGTAATACTCTTTAGTTAGTGAACTTTCTACCAGTGAGTTTGAATATATGATTTGATTTGTAAAATACATACTGCTTTAGCATACATGGTGAGGCTTGGAAAAACATTTGTTTTTAAATGTCTGATTTTTTAACATATCAAGAAAGTTCACATAAAACGGAGTTTAAATGTGCCTCTTTCACTCACCATACAGTTCTTCAACCTACTAGAAATAGCAGGTAATTCTCCTTCAAATCATAACCTACCATCCTAAATTAAAAAGGATACACATAGATTTATTTGATCTGAACTAACTTGAGATTAAATAACAATAACACTTTTTTTATTATTAATTCATGAATAATGGAATGTTGTGTTGTTTTACTCTTGTCTCCTGATGCATTGAATTCAGGATAATGAGAAGTTGATATTTTTGCCACAAACAACTTCTGATCAAATTATTTTTTCACAAGAATTCTGTTACAGACACCACTTGAAAAAAATTATCTATTTTCATGTTGCTGCTTTTATCCAGGTCACATCTTTATGAAGCAGGCCTATGATCAAAGGCATTCTAGCCATAACCATTGCAATGTTTCTTTCATACAATGTTTATACAGGATAATATTATTCAACGTGTTATTATTCATTTAGAGGAAAAATAGAATATTAGCTAAAAACATTTAGCTGCTGTTTCTAGCAGCATCTGACATGTGATACCGTTTATAGGCTCCTTAATTGGCTTATCTATAGACACCATCCACCTTTATGATACATTTAATAACTCTGATGAATATTAAAAGATTTTTCTTTTTAATCATGTGAGTATTAATGTTTATTAAGCCAGCAGATGTGTCTGAATAATTGTCTGATTAAAGCATAGTAATTCTACATTAATACTGTCCTCCATTCTTTTTTAGTGGAGGTTTGGAGAAATAGAATGTAGATTAATAGACTATCTCATTATCAGTTTAGATGAACTTCTTATTTCAGATAGAAAATGAAGCATATTGATTTGTATACATATATTTGAGTGTTTGTATTGACTGAAAAAGAGCAACATATAATTATAGTGTTGAACTAAATGGGAAATAGCACCAGATTTACATAATTTTAGCTGTAGAACACTTTCCAAAAGTTATTATAAACCATCCAATATCAGTGTGTGGTGAGCAATCTACTACTATGCTAATAATATCTATTTTATATGTGATTTACATGGAAAATGAAACCAAATCAATAATCTGAAAATTGCAATAAAAATGAAAAATAAATTAGAATTTATTTGAATATTTCAGTAGATATTATTTTGATAATTAACACTTAAATAGGTATCAGAAATATTTGACTGTGTGGAATGTTTGATAAACATTCCAAACGTAGAATTTATGATATATTTGCCACATAATTCCTTTTCTTTTGTTGATGTCCTTTTCTCCGAGCAGACTCTTCAGGCTCCAAGATATTTGAAATTTTCAATAACTTTTAACTGCTCTACGGTTTTTCATATGGTTGCAAGCCATGGACATCACACCAAAGCTTGAAAATGTATTGCTGTATGCTATGGATGGTTGTTAACATCACTTGGAATAGCCACACCCAATACAGAACTTTATAATGATCTGCCAAAGTTAACAGAAAAGATATCTCAGGAAAAATTACAATCAGCATGTCCTAAGATCTAGTGCTATAGCAATCAACTCATATATGGTTTAGCTGCAAGAGTCTATGCACCAACTTCATTGATATATATGAAAAAGATTATCAATAGGAGATTTTATCAAATATATGAGCAGTAAGCGTAAAACGAAACATTTGGCATGGGTATATTTCCCTGGTTTGGTACAAAGATTAGCTGAGATGAAATGACATGATGCTTAGAGAGTAGAGAGGAAGTAGTGCTGCAAAATTCTTTCTTTGATGTATCTAGTGGTTGTTTATTTTGAAGATGATGTTGTCTCATGAGAGAATATGTTTTTGATTTGAAATGTATTATTAGCTATGAACCTGTATATTTATTAGAATGATTTATAGTAAAGTGCATAAAATTTTGGGCAAGTTGTTAACTTCTGCAAAATGGTTACTACATTCCATTTATTATACACATACGTCTAACCCATGCTAGCATGGAAGATGGACGTTAAATGAAGATGATGATCATTCATAATTTTGTTGAGTAGAATCAGATTTGCCGAGAATGAAAACATGTCCTTGATCAACTCTAATTTTACATTGTATGCATTGGGGTTATGTCATTTGCTTACTGTTTTTATATTTTAAACATCAATACATGAAGTCATTTGTCTACGAAATACTTGGATTATCTTAGTTTATTGCGGTTTATCAACTCTCAATATGAGACCCTACCATATTTAAATACCAGCTTTCAGTAATTTCACTTTTTTCCTGCTGCCAATGCATTTGAGAAAGTATAGAGTATCATATTCTTCCAATGTTAAAATATGAAGGAAATGGGAAAACAAGATATTTGTGTCTTATCAAAAATAAATTGATAATAATATTGAATTTAAACCTAGATACTGCTAAATGATCTTTAAAATTTTGAAAACTTAAAAGATTCTTACAAAATAATTCAACTTCAAAGCTTAGTCAATAAATCATTGATATTGATAGAACTTTTAAATTCTCAAGGCTAAAATATGATTTATGACTTTCTTTTGAATAAGGTTAGCAATTTTAAACTGTTTATGCAATAATTGATTGAAAATAGAATTAAGGAAATCAATTTTCTATAGCAGAAAAAAAATTCTGAAACAATTTGAAGATAAAAGAATAAATAATGAAAATATATCTAATGAAGAATTAATTAACAAGAATCCCAAAACCTAAAATGTAACAATCTTTCTACAAGCTAAATTAATCTTTTAAATGCTCCCTTCTTGTTCACAATCATTGAAAATAATTCCCATTGAAATGAAAAGAAAAATGTTAAAATAACCCGAAATTTACATATTACTTTTTGGAGTATTGATTTAAAAAATATAAACTTGATGACAAAAATACCTTGGTGATTTAACATAGTTATTAAAGGATATATTGAGAACACATATCACCTGAACTCTCTCAGTCAACAATTATTTTCAATGATCCAATATTTTTCTTCTTCATCAGATCTCATTTGTAGAATTGGATTACATACTTATCATTTAAATTAAATCAGAAGCCTTCGCTTAAGTTGTAAAGCATTCTTTTCTTGGAATTTACCTTCTATTAGAAGCATTTCTATATTCATTTTAATAATATTTAATTCCATCATATACAGCTGCTCACCAAGCAGACTGTTGATTCATTGCTATTTCTCTGAAGAACACAAGTTGATGACAGGCTCTTAGAAAGTAGTATTTACTTCATATTTCTTTAATTTTACTGTATGTAAAACTTTTTCCAAATCAAAGATGGGCATGCAGGGTTTATTTCTGAATTCTTTTGTCTGGTGATTCTTAAACATTGTTCTATCAACCATAACAGAAATTTATAAACGATCATTTAAATACAATATATATAATTGAGTTGTAGTATACACTAGTATATCTTGAAATTTTTTAATTTGACATTGAAAAATTTTATAAAAATCACATCAATGATATTGCTTCTGTATTTTGATGTAACTGTTATTGACAGTTCATTCCATACATCGATACAAAGTATTTGTATTAAAAGAAAAAAACTTTAAATTGTAATAGGTTGTTTCTGTTGTTAAAACACATATACAATGGCATGTAAAATTTAAAAATTCAATTTCTTGATTGGTTTCAATTGGCCAGGGAATGGTGACTACCAAAATATAGGAATATATTATATATTCTCTTTTTTATTGTGAATCTGATTTTGATAGAATGGTTTCCCCACTATAGAAAGCAGCTAATTTAACTGAATTCCTAAAGTACTATTATTTGAGTAATGCACACATAAATGGTGTTATCTTCATGAATTCCAGAGTAAATATGTCAAATTTGTTCTCTCAAATTTATTGTTGTTTCATATAAACATTTAGTTGCTTGCATTTAAAATAATTTTTACAGTTTGTATCAAATATGAACTTTTTCTTATAAAGAAACATAATTATCATAAGCAAATGATAGTGGATTGGCAGTATTGGTAGAGGGTCGGACGCCATGCTTTCTAGCATAGTTACGTCCCTTTATGGTCTGAGTTCAAATCCCGCCGAGGTTAACTTTGCCTTTCATCCTTACGTGGTCGATAAAATAAAGTACCAGTAATGCACTGGTAATTACTGGCCTTGTGCCTAACGTAGAAACAATAATTATCCTAAGCAGTTTACTGCTGTTTTGTCAGTATATGAACTTAAAACCATGCAGAGACAAATTGGATATAACAGTTAAATTGGCTCCTAATGATATATCATTCATTCTTTACTTGCTCCCATGTCACTCATGCAGTTTGTCAAGAATCATTTTAAATTATATACATATATTATCAATTTGAAGCAAAATCCTTTATGTAATATTTTTCAGAGTAAATAAATAAGATTTCTTAACGCTTATGTGTACATTGAAAGTATTTCTAACACAAGCTATCAAACCTAAAATTTAAGTATTCTGAGAAATATATATTCAAGGATATATTTAAAATGTTTCATCTCTTAAAAAGTAATGTTCCAGTAATATAATATAAAGAGAGATCCTGCAAAGAGAATATTTAATCATCAAGGAATTTATTATTCAACTTTAATAATATGTGACAAAATGCTATGTATCATATTTACCCAAACCTTCTAGATACACCTTTCAGTATCTCTATGTATCATTCAAAATACCTCAGACTAATCATTTGCTTCACCTTTTCTCCTTATAACTGCACCCTTCTTGAATTTCTTTCCAGACTAATTCTAATTTCTCACAGACATAAATTTACAGATGCTTAAAGTAAATATCTTCTGCCTTGATCTCATCTGAATCAGTTTGCATAGGACACTGCTACTTCTCCAATTAAATAACCCGAAAAATGATTTCATATGGACAAAATATATTGCATTGAAACAGTTGAAGAACTTAGGAAAGCTTATTTCATAAAGAGCATAAAATTATATTCTGATATTAATTCTAATGTTCAGAGTTTTATAATCAACAGTGAACTTCTTATGGGAGTACTAGAAATACTTTAAGAACTGAGTTTTTGCATAATTTAGTTAGCATTGCAGAATCATTCAAACCATAGAACTATCTACTATAATACATATTTTATATAAGTGTACTTGATATCATGCACAGTAACAATCATATTGTGCACCATTCCTGCAGATAAAGCTTAGATAAGCTAGCAGGAAACATGAACTAGTGTAACAGGCAGTTTAATCAACCAACATCTAAGCAATATAATCATATTTCATTGAATGAAAGGCAGCATAGAAGAACATAATATGCGAGGAACTAACTCATACTTTTAATTGCAATGACAAGCTAAACTTTTAAGATAGTTTTAAGAAATGACCATATTCAACATTAAGAACCAACTTCCATAAAAGGACTACTAAATAAGTAGCATTCCAGTATGTTTGTACTAAAGATATACCATAAACAAACTGAAAGATTCTTCTATAGAAAATCTAGTGCAAACAACTTTGTTCCAAAAATGTAATGTATACAAAATAATGTGTTGAAATAGTTGCAATATACTCATTGTTTTAACCTATACACATTTCATTAAATGCATCTTCTATTAGACTTTACAAAACTTGGTTATGGTACCAATCAGCTTTTCTAATCATTAGTACATTCTTAATTGTTAATATACATTTGATTTCTTATATAATGTTTTAGCATTGATACCTTGAAGGTAGCATTCTTTGTATTAAGTAATCTGATTACACAAAAGAATCTTAGATGGTGTCTTTCCATCTCTCTTTAATGTTCCTAAAACTTTCAAATATTACTGGTTATTCTTTGTTCTATACTACCAGTGTAATTACTGTATTCTATGTGTATATATTTTCATGTTATTAGAATTCCTTTATGTTAGTTACATTAGATAATGTGCATTTATGCTACTAGAGCCTGCAGATACATGTATTCTGTTGTTAGTCTTTTCAAAACTACTCAAAAAGTTATTTTAGTTGTAGTATTATTATATATATTGTGTCCTGCCTGTCTTCATATTTTACACGTTTTTTTGTATATTTATGTAATTTCTGGTCCATTAAAACGTTGATTGGGAAATGTTTTAGGTACATTTTCAAATAGCTTTTAAAATTCACAATAGATTCAAGGAACACAAAATTTAATAAGTTTATCTCTCATAATCAAGAGGGTGTTCCATTCCTGTCTTGAGTAAAATGTTGTATTTACCTTTATCGCCATAGTTATCATAATTTAACACCTGCTTTTCCATGCTTGCATAGCTGGAAAAGGGACAACATAAACCAAGTCAGTAATTAATTGGAGCCACTGATCTTTCAGATGCACTGGCAACCTGCATCTTGCTTACTTGAGTAAAAACAGATTACAGAATGTACAGGGTACATTTTACCGTGGCACCATCACTAGTGAGGATGTTATACTTTTGACACAATTGATAGGTCCTCCTAGTCTTTTGTTTGGCATTATTCCTACAGCGGTGGATTGGCAGTATCGGTAGAGGATTGGACGCCATGCTTTCCAGCATAGTTACGTCCCTTTACGATCTGAGTTCATATCCCGCCGAGGTTGACTTTGTATTTCATCCTTACGAGGTCTATAAAATAAAGTACCAGTAATGCACTGGGTAATTGCTGGCCTTGTGCCTAAAGTAGAAACAATTATTTCTACAGCTGGAGGCTCTTCCTAACACTAATCACTTTACAGAGTGTACATGATGCATTTCTCATGCCACCATCACTAGAACTAGAGATGTTGTTCCTTCAATCCTTCTGGCACTGTTCCTACGTCTGGAAGTCCTTCTTAACACCAATGACTTTATGAAGTGCACTAGGTGCATTTGTATGTGTAACCAGTACTGTGAGAAGGAGGAGGAGGGATGATCTTTGACCTTGGAAAGCCATGTTTCAGGAGTGAGAAGAGGGATAAAAAGGGTAGCAAGTAAGTGTTCATGGAAGTATAAGGAAAGATGACAAATATTATGTTTTCATGACAATTATGATGGGATTTGGCATAGTAAAACTTTGGTGAGTAACTATCTAAGATAGAGTGAGGGGTACAGTGATGATGACCACCATTACTAAAGAAATAATAGAAGTGTGATGGGATTTAACATGGTAAGTCAGTAGGAGTATGAGAGTGATCTCAGATACAGTAGGGAGTATAGTGATGATGTAAATAGTTAGTTAAGAGGGATGAGGTGAGCAGTTAGAATATGTAAGGATGAGAGCAGGCTATGTCGCAACTGCACAAAAGATGCATTAGATGGAGGGAATAGTGGTTTTTATAGAGCGATATGGTGTTTTTATTGGTGGCTCTTCTTCCATAGCCGATGTTTCTAGTCATCAGGATCATTTATCAGCTCTGTTATGAGATTCAGCTTCATAAATTTAACTTTCAGTACTTCATCAGATGTCCTCCTAAGTTTAATCCTCCCACAAGTCCAAACTACTAAGCATGTTCTGCGTTTTCTGTAGCTCTTATCTTCCATATGTGTCACATGTCCATATCACCACTGTCTTCTCTCCTGCACACCACATCAAATTCCTCATTTATATCTCTGCTCACTTATGCTACATCTTTCATACATTACACATCTGACTAAGCATACTCACTTTATTTATTTATTGCCATTGCAGATGTTCTACACTTATCTCTTTATATAGCTTTAAGGATATATTAATACTCAAAATGGTTATCAGCTACTTATCAAGCAGAGGTTACTGTATATAGGTTATTATATATGACTGTGACATTCAACTCATGCCAGCATGGAAGGTGAGTACAAAATGATAATGATGATTGTAATAAGAAATATATAATTGTTTCTACTTTTCGCACAAGGCCAGCAATTATCCCAGTGCAATACTGGTACTTTATTTTATCGACCCCTTAAGGATGAAAGGCAAAGTTAATCCCGCCGAGGTTAACTTTGCTTTTCATCCTTACGGGGTCGATAAAATAAAGTACCAGTAATACACTGGGATAATTGCTGGCCTTGTGCCAAAAGTAGAAACAATTATATGTTTCTTATTACAATCATCATTATCATTTTGTACTCACTTTCCATGCTGGCATGAGTTGAATGTCACAGTCCAAGCTGATTCTTAATCAGGCATACAACATCTGTGCTGTGTTTAATTGTATAGAATTATTTTATTTAATCAAATTCCACAAATTGATAACTTTTATTTCTATATAAAGTAGATTTTGTGCTAACATTCAAAAATTGTTTTCGAGATATTGAAATCCAGTCTTAAAACAGAATTAACATTAAGCACTGGAATGAATTACATACATAAAGTCAGTCTGATATTCTTCCTTTAATGAATATGCTAATACCTCAGAAGCAGAGAAAGTTATTATATGAATTTTCATTTTACTGTATGTTCAATTATAGATATTAAAAAAGGTTAAATGTTTGTGAATTCTATTCACTGGGAGAATAAATAATTAGTTGATTGGCTTTTCATGATCAGCAGTATTCATCCTCATCTCATCAGAACTATTCCCCCAAGAGAGAGGGAAGTTGCAACTGTGATATTTATATCTTCCACAAGAGCATTAGCTTCTATCCCTAGATTCAATTCAATGATACTGTGTGACACTCACTGCACAAATAAATATTTAATAATGGTTTCTACTTTTGGCACAAGGCCAGTAATTATACCAGTGCATTACTGGTACTTTATTTTATCGACCTCCGTAAGGATGAAAGGCAAACTTAACCTCAGCAGGATTTGAACTCAGATCATAAAGGGCCATAACTCTATGCAGCAAAGCATGGCGTCCGACCCTCTACCGATACTGCCAATCCACCGCCAATAAATAAATATTTAATAATTGTTTCTACTTTAGGCACAAGGCCAGCAATTACCCAGTTCATTACTGTTACTTTATTTTATCGACCCTGTAAGGATGAAAGGCAAAGTTAACCTTGGCGGGATTTGAACTCAGATCGTAAAGGGACGTAACTATGCTGGAAAGCATGGCGTCTGACCCTCTACCGATACTGCCAATCCACCGCCCTTAAATAAATATTTAATAATATTACTTGATCATATGTTCCCATCAAATAAGTGTAACTTTTGCTTATGATATTTATGTGAACATTGTTTTCTCTCAGCAGAAAGGTTTAATTTATATAAGTCAGATTATTGACAAGGTTGCTTTGAAACCAGGCCTGAGCCACCTTGTGCATTGGCCACTCACGATATGCTCATCATAAGGTGTGTCACGCTATTAAAAGATAGTTGATAATAAAGTTTCATTTAGCGCCATTTAGAACACAGAATAGGCTGCTAAAGTTTGCTCACAACTGTTCTAAACAGAGGCTAATAGTGGCAACGAATTGATCTAACAGTTTTGTGCACAGGTAGGTGTGCCTCAGAGTTCTATCATTAGTCCCCTTTCTTCATTACAATTCTCGAGAAAATGTGTAATTATTCAGAACTGGGTGTCCTTAGGAATTTTCATTGGCTGAGGATGACCTGGTTTTCATTGCAGAATCAATTAAAAAGATGCAAAGAAATATTTAAATATACAAGGATAATCCAGAGTGTAATGATAAAAGAGTCAACACAGCAAAGTGCAAATTATACTTAGTAGCAGACTGTTCTAAAATGTCAGTTCCATCTGGAACTGGATAGCCAGCAAATTGATATTGCTAACACTGGTTACAAAATATACATTGCAATCTCTGATAGACTTACGAAGAACCAAGATTTAAACATACTAAAATCGGTTATATTTCATGTAAAAACTGGACAGACTGAAGGAAGAGAATTAACAAGTATGATGCTGCTTGGTCTTAAGGCATGGATAGAAAAAGATTGGTGAATGCTGAAGTGTATGATAAGTATGATTCCTTGGATGAATAATATTAACCTGAATGAGAGACAAAGTATTGATCAATCTAACATATGTCAGTGTAGTAAAATAAGCCAGATAATGATGACAAGGAGTTAAAACTAATCACATTAATATCAGATCATGTCATAGAAAAGCTGTAAATTTTACTTGAAGAGAATATTTTGCCAAACACCGTGAAGTGAGATAATACTCTATGCTAACATGAAAATATGAATATGTTCTGATAACTTTGGAAAAATACCAGTCATTTAGATTTTATTATGTTATTTTCATTGATATTATACACAGTCTAGGCTGCAAAGTCAAGGAGTTTACTTAACCATGTGGTTTGGGGTTCAGTCTCTCAGTCAGTCATCTACTATAGCTTTGGGTTGATCAATGCCTTGTCAGGGAAATTTAGAAGGCGGAAACTATATAGAAGCTCTTCATATATGTATAAATATGTGAGTTTACTTTTACTGGGATTTTTATGTCCTGTAATTAGCATTTCAACAAAAGAATAAGTACCATACTTGAAGAAACATAAGAGGGTCAACTAAAAAGTTCATAGGCTGACCGAGATACTCTCATGGAGCAACCAAATGAGGTTTATTTTCCAACATAGTCCCTGGAAGGAAACAATTCGTTTAAGAAGAGTTGAAATTAAAGCATACAAGATTTCACAGCTCTAGCATCACTCCTTCATAGTCAGCCTATGAACCTTCGAAAGTAACATGATACATATGACTTACTAACTTCAGCATGGTAGCAAGCTGACTGGACTATTAAAATAATAATAGGCTAAAGAGTTTCAAAGTATTTAATTTAATTATTAAATTGTACTTATCATGTAGGCTTTTGCATAGTTCTATATTTCAAATTGCATTAAAAATTTTAGTATGTTGAATAAAGTGATCAATTAAACATAACCAAAGAGAAAAATATATTAGATGTCCCAGATTCAAGACTTATTAAATATCAATATAATGCTACAAACTGCTTTACTTACAGACTAATTGTTATACTATAAGTATTATAATCAGAATATCTTATATTGTAATATTCATAATCTAGTGGCCATAATGTTTTTTTGATATGATAATATCATTAACTTTTGCTGCAATAAACACAGTCTTGTATATATGTAGTTTCTCATTTGTAAAGAAAATGTTCTAGATGTTTATTGATTATGTATTATATAATCGACTAAAATACTTGGAGATATTTCCTGATTGAAATCTCATGTTACTGTAATTATTTTATGGTCTGTTATTTTACTTTCTCTTGGTGGATGTTTTAGAAACCATCTGATTAACAAAATGCATCATGTTAAACAATAAAACAAGAGATGTTATCTAAATGCAGCTCCCATCCATTTTTTTATGTCACCAATGTAACGCTCACATCTGGGTCACCAATGTGACGGGACCAGTAATGTGAAATCAGTTATGAGCCAGTGCTCGGCCAACACTATCCTTGTGGCTTCGGCATAGGAGTTCAATGTATTGACATCTGTGTGATCTCATGGTCCAAAGGCTGTCTGCTGTTTCGTGGTACAAAGGCCGTCTGCTGTTTGCTGTCTCCGTGGCTTGTCTGAGAAAGTAATACTGCTGCTTACTTAAATAGTGTTCTCAACCAGAGGGAGACAACTAGGCCTGGTCCATTATCCGACAGGGGGGGCGTAAGGCATCTTACTACATTTACATTGTTGCCCCATGAAATATAATAAAGCAAAAGGATCAATGATAGAGTTCCAATGAACACCCATTTGCTTGAACACAAGGCTAGTAATTTTGTAGAATTCCTGATTGGCTATCGCCAGTCATTCAGCCACATGTTGATCTTGTAGTCCTCTCTAAACTATAGAGCAATGGACCTTGTTGCCAGATTCCTAGGTCTAGGAATGCATGAAGAGGAGTTTGTTATTAGACAAAACATTGTTATGCATTTGTCTTACTAGAAATACAAAATTTATTGTTCCACATCCTGATATAAATGGAAATTCTGTCTTATCAAAGGTAACCGTATCCTGTACTAAATTCACTAAAACGTTTCCATCTACTTCTTCCACAACACTATTTTTTTTTATTCTTATTTTATTTCATCCCTCTCATATGCTTCATCTTTTCTTCTAATTCATCCCATTGTTTTATTGTATAATGTCCTAAGTTAAATATTTAAAACGTTTTAGAAAGGGTATGAATATTACAATAAAAGTCTCTTGAAGCCATTGTTCTATACCTAAGTTGATGATACAAAACAACATAAAACCCTAATTTGATGTAAGAAACTTTCTCATGTTCCAATATCAAGAGACAGTGACTTTCATTAGAAATGTGTGCATAAAATGCTAAAGTGGTTTCTAGTTTATAATTGCATTATTAATGTTATGGAAATTAGATTTTTTTAATATTAAGGGTCTATATTTAAACACTGGAACTTGTGTTTTATAGAGTGAAAATGGATAGGAAGGTACAGAACCACCCCACACTGAAGAAAATAGGGAAAGAATGAATGCTATATACGTAATGAGATTTAGACAACCAGCACTTTGCATGTTTACATGGCTTCTAATCTATTTCCATTACTTTTATTCTCTGATCTCTATATAGGTTAATCGATTTGACAAATCATCTTTGTAAATCAACATTTTTTATCCTGTTCATAATTTTCTCTATAGATATGATATTCCTATGCTAGCTACTTATATTGGAGTGCATATTTACTTTGACACAATTAGATCATAAATTGAATGTAGAGTAGTACCTCTTGTAAATTGACATTGCTTCCATTTTCTTTATTTGTGAGACATACAGAGATGCATGCCCATATATAAATTTTAATGTATGTGTGGGTGGCAACTATTAAACATAAAGCAATATGCAGGGATACAATCTTATATGTAATTATTTGAAGTATGCATAATTATCTGTGAAGAGTAGTTGTGCATAACTTATTCTTATTTGTGGCCACATGCTAATTCTTGTTTATTGATTTTTAAATTAAATATCCACTAAAAATAAGGAGATACTGCATTTGCTTTCTTTTATCCATATATAATATTTATCATCCAATTATTTATAATATTTATATATAATTCTTTCTCCCATAAAAGTCAGTAAGATAATTTGAGTTGTTTTTTATGTGAACAGTTTCTTCCTCTAAATACATTTATTACTACTAACCCATCTACCATGCAGAAGGTGTTTCACCAGTTTTGGCTTGAAACACTGAAGATATCAGAATAAATTATTTTTCCTAGTGCTATTAAACAATGTCAAAAAAACACATTGCTCACTTTTGAATTAGTATTCCTTCTGAAAAATTTAACATTCACTCATTCTAAAATAGTCTGAATTAAATAATTAAATTAAGTCAATTGAAAGGAATTTAATTCTATAGTCACTGACTGAAACGGGAAAAAGTGAGAACAACTATATATAATTTGCTGCCATGATTCAAAATGTATGTGTTCATTTGGGATCAGTTTGTTAATTAAAAGACCTTACAGCAGAAATATTAACAAATTCATTTTTTTTTTATATTGACAGTAGATATAAATGGAACAGTAAATGTTTTAATGAGAAAACTAGTTTGCAAGCTTCATTAAGATTGTATAGCAGCTAAAAGGCATTGATTAAGTCATGAAACCATCATAGCATAGTTTTTGAATTTACTGTTTTATAGTATGATTCCAAAAGGAAAGTTTTAATTAAGATTAGAGCATTCATTCAAACATCTTGTATGATTACTGAAATAATAGGATTTGATGCAGCTTTATGTTTATCGAATACTTTAAGATTTTCTTAGGGGTGTTTTTCTGATCTTTGCGTAATTGTTTTATACCTGAAGTGTTGTATTTTGGAATTTAAATGTTAAATTACATAACATTAAAAATTTTGCATGTTCCCTGCACTTAAGATTTTATCTTGAAAATCGTAGCCATTGTAGGAATTAAAGACAAAAATAAGTTTGTGTATATAGATTCTTAAATTTAATTTTTGCTTTTAATGAAATTTATTTTCGAAACCTGAAAATAGAAATCAAATAATGAATTTACATTTTGTAAAATTAACCCAATGTGGGGCAGGATTTGAACCTTTGGATTTATGAGTGATTCATGCTTCATTGACGTCCATCCTAAATTTGAAATGAAACAATTATATAATTTATTTATAAGCAAACTAAAGGCCTGTGCATATGACACTACCATAATGCCATTATATTTCATTATTTATGTTTTTAGTATTTATTTATTAAAAATATATTTCAAATATTAGTATAATCAAATTGTTTTGGAACATATATTTACAGAAGTTACAGCAATCATCATATTTTATATTTACTTAATATATTTCTATTTATTTTAAATGTAAATTGTCTACATTCTCAGCAAGTATTTTATATAGACAAATGTATTTATCAAATTCCATTATATTGAAACAGTGATTTTATTTCATTGGCAATTGGCCAGAATTATTCTGGCTATGTACAATCTATCAATTTGTACCTCATCTCAAGGTGTCTAGAGGTCAGTATTTTTAAGCCTGATCTAAACCCGTGAAACTATTTAGTCTGAAAGTAAATTAAATAATCCAGTTAATAGTATTCAAGTTGTATATATTCAAATCAATATTTTGTTTTGTTTATGGGAAGTATAAATATTTTTCATCATCACTTGAACAAAACAGAGAAAATAGATTAACTGGTCAATTTCGAATTTTGTAAAATTAAATAAATGAAGAGACCAAAATTTTTAAGGCAAAACATTGCATTTAAAAAAGTCTATATTGGTTTAGACAAATGATGAATGAGAGAATTGTAAATTATTGCCTGCTCAATGTAGCAAAATTATATATAAATCATGTTGTTTTATACTACAGTCTCTAATGATTAGAAACAAAACATACTCTTTTTGTTATCAAACACTGTTAGTATCAGGTATTATAAATTGATGTAAATAGTAATTTAATTTTTTAAATACAACAACTTGTATTTCCAATGTTTTGAATTTATATGATGTGTTTTCTTATTTCTTAAAAAATACAAAACATTTAAAATATAAATGCTAATTTCATGTGAATAAGTAGAAAAGATCATAGTGTTTTGTAAAACAATTTAATTTAAAACATCTAATGAGAAAACATGTCACAGAATGGATTTCAAAGAGAATATATTTCTATGTTTATATATAAAAAGGTCATCAAACTAATTGGCAAAGAATCACTCACTAACTAATCCACACCCATGACATTTCCATTCCATAACTTTTCTACCATTATTATAATAGATTCATTATCACTGAACTAGCAAACAGCACATCACCTTAACACAATATACTAGTTTCTGTACAACTTGCCACTTTTACTGTATCTCATCCACCAAATGGTGCCAGTAACATTTTGCTAAATCCTTGCCACAAAGAACATCACATGGAGCGTTCTATCCCATAATTTCCTTATATGTATCACATGCAGAAATTTATTTCCTCCTGACTAATATATATAATCCTGGAAAAACCAAAAACAAAGCTGATGGAGAATACAGAAATCTTTTCCATTATTTCCATTATTTCTTCTGAAAATATTTGAGAAGGATGATTAAGATTTATTCTGCTTATTCAGCTTGTAAGTTATAGGGAGGCCTAACTTAGGTAAAATTATACATATATATATATATGTGTGTGTGTGTTGATTATATATATATGTGTGTGTGTCTGTATATGTATTTATGTGAAGGGATCTTGAAACTAAACCTGACTGAGAAATAACAAATATATTACAGAATTACTTCTTTTTGTAAATGTTACCATCATTTCTTTTCCTGCACATGTTCAGAAAACCTGACTTAGTTCTTGAATATTTTTTTTTTTTTTTAACCTTCTCCTTGTAACCTTCTGCTCGAGGATTTCTTTGATCTAGTATGTCAGAATTATTTAACATAGGACACTCAACAATATAATAAAGTATTTTATTTTTTACTATTACTCACATACATTTTGTAGCTTACTGTAATCTGTTCTTCCTAATTCTGTTTAATGATGCAGTTTTATTGCACTTCTTCCTTTATCTACTTATTTTTCAAAGCTTGTAAGCTATGTTCCTCTCCAATGTTCTTCAAATCTCTGTCTTTGTTGACCTTACAGTTGACGTGATAAGTTTCTTCTAAGATCATATAACTTAGTAATTGTCTTTACTCTTTTGTCCTGTTTTGAGTTCACATACTCTAATCTACTAAATTTATGCCCTGAATAAGGTAAAATAGTTTTGTGTGTATAATCTATTTTTCATTCTATTGATAATGCCTTTTATAGAATATGTGCAAATCCTAAACTGATACATTCTGAACCTCGTATATAAGGTTTACCTGGCAATTCATGAATTTTCTGCTCTGTATATCATGTTTTCATGTAACACATGTAATTATAGAGACTGTATTTGTGTATTCCTATTTCATGAGTCTTAATATATGGAGAATGTTTCAATCTCTTCTATTAAGATGTTATTGCTTATTAGGCATGGTACACTAATAAATATACATGCTATTTTCATTCTCCATAAGTACTGGAGAGTATAACTGTAGTGTATAATTGCTGCTAGATATTTTCCAGTCAAAATAGATATTAATTTTATGCCTCCTGGTATATTTTGAGAGACAATGTGAAGCATATAACCAAGATACTAAAAACTGTTTTGCCAAATTAAATACACATGTGCCATTCACATTTAAAATGTTGACAAAATATATTCATGGTAGTGTCTAACATTTGGTATTAGCCATGAGTATTAATTATCAGGACTTTTGTTTCTTCCTTTTCGGCAAGGTAAATGAAAATTGTATATATGTTGTTATCACAATCAGATTTATTAAGTTATTTAGGAATTGTCTATTGTGGTATTTTAATTCCTATGTTGTGTTCTATTTCTTAAGTAATTTGTGCTCTACTCTTTTCTTTATTCAATATACATAATACACTTTTATCTTTATACTTGTACCTTCTGCTATGTGTGATTTAAAAAAAAAATTTACTCAGTTTTGTAAAATATTTCTTCTTTGTATTTGAAATGCAACTGTATCGTTTTAACATGATGTTTTGCAACTGCATTTTATAGTGTTCTTTTCTCTAGTTTCTTGTCCAAACACCAACTTTGTAAACACTTCCTGTTGAATTTCAATCTATAATTAAGAACTGAGCTGTAAAAAACGTTTTTGGAGCTAATCTCTTTTAAATATTCAATTCTCGATCTAAATTGTGTCTGACTTTGAATTTGTAAGTGATTAAATATTATTTGATTATTTTTAAAGCGAAACCATGTTTACATAAAGCATATAAACAGTTTTGATAATTATATATCTTCATTGATTCACGGCAGTAGCATGCAGAGTGTATATGTTGTCCCTGGGAATGTGGTGGGGAATTAAACTGAACAATCACACAGGATTCTCCATTTAAGCTAATAAGCACAGCCCCCACATAGATTTCTCAACTACCCATCTAAAATCTACATGCAGATCGAAAGGCTGAAAAATGTATTCACTTGAAATTTGATGCTTATGCATGAACAAATTTACACAATGATGTGTATACTTGTTTTCTAAAAGGTGATCTCATTTGGGGAGACTGGACTTAATAAATATGATGATGATGATGATGATTTTAGATTAATTTGAATTACCTCTTTAATCTGTTAATTTGAATTACTTGATTCATCTGTTTTTATATTTAAAATTACTTCCTTGCTCCCATTTCTCAGTACTATGCCTCATATTTGAAGTTTAGGTCAAGGAGTTGACCCCAGACATCGCCAAATCCCTACATGTCACGGATTTAAGTTTTCCTAATATAGTACCCCTTATAGGCTTTCTTTGTAGTCTATCCAGTCAGTATGAATTTATTTTATTTTAGTTTGTAATATTGCTATGGTTCCCATAGAAAAGAATAGCTTCTGCAAGCTCTGTATTTATTTTCATATTCATGTTAATATATGTTTTCACATTTCATTCACGTTCTTGCAAGGGGTTAGAAATCATGTGATTAGCCTAAAGTTTTTTAATTTTACTATTTTTTTTGTCACAGTAGCTATATTGCCATATTTGCATTTCCCACAACAGGACAACTTGTCTAACCCATGCTAGCATGGAAGAATGGACGTAAAATGGTGATGATGATGATAAATATATACATAGATACATGTATACAATCATAGATTACATGAATACATACATAGATACATGTATACATACATAATATTATATATAATACTCAGCTGATTTGTAATATGTCTATAATGTTTATAAATTTGATCTTTTCAAACGTTTAATTTCATCTGGCACACTTACGAGATGGCTGCATATATTTACATCTGTTGGCACAAGAATTTGTTTTCCTTATTCTCACTTTGTAATGCTAGTTTTCATGATATTTGTTTCTTGCATTCTGTTACATTATGCTGTAGCATTGATTTCACAGTAGCAGCTTCCTGATGTTTCATACTCTGTGTTATTGTTTAATGTTATAATGTGAATTTCTTGTATCATTTATTATATTCCTATAGTATTTCACTTTTATAATTTCCTGTTCATCTAAATTTAGACAGCTATTTTTTAAAGTTGTTTTATGTTTGATAGTCAGATTCAATTTGTTGGTGCCTTGATGTTGCATGGGGCTTAATTTTGCAGTAAAAAAGGCATTATTGCATATAACTACTTTGCACTGTTTGACTTCTGTTTCACATATTTTTATCTCTGATTCTGTGTTGTTATGTTCTGTGGCAAATTGGCAGAGTCATTAGGGCAACAGAATTTGGTTTTTGTTTCAGTTTACTGCATCTAAGTTTGAATCTCAACAAGGTCAGCTGTCTTTCATCCTTTTACGATCAATAAATAAAGTTCTAGTCCAAGGGTGGAGGATTGGCAGAATGTTAAAGAGTTGAATGTGATGCTTTGCAGTATCTGATCTGGCTTTGTGCATTCTTAGTTCAAATACCACTTCCTTCTGCCAAATAGCATCAGCAATGGAAACATTGTTTCCTTGGTCCAATCTGATGATCAGCTCATTTCCTGAAGAATGGTTTATGGAGTCATTTGACTTCATATAAATAGCAATTAAACATCTCTCAAATTACATCTTGTCATCTTAAAAATGAAAAGGACATAGTGGAGGAAGATTTATTATTTATACACATACACAGTTAAAAAGAAACGTGATGATCATGTTTAGAATGTTTTTGATCATAAGTTTTCTGAATGAAGGTTGATCTTGGGTTAAACAACATTAACCTCATTATATTGCTCTGTCAGTTTAAATATCACTGCTGACTTGCTTCTGTGTTTAATTTGCAACGCCAAAGTTCTGGGGAATTGTGTTGCCATAAAACCTGGTGTAATGATAAGTCTAGAAAATTTATATTAATTTAATGAATTACGTCTAGTCACTTAGAATTATTCAGAATTTTCCAAGCTAAATGATCAGTATTTCTTTTCTAGTATAGGAAGACAGTGTGAAAACAATGGGGAACTATGCAGTAAATAAACAACTAATGTTATTTACTACACAAACACTAAATCATTATCCCAATCTTCATCATCATCATCATCACCTCCTCCTCCTCTTCCTCCTCCTCTAACACTTTAACTAGAGAACTAGAGGCAGTTCCATATTAACCTTAAATACATGCAATCTTTTGTTTAGTTTTTGTTTTCTATTATATTGAAAAGACTCTATATGATATGTGTACATTACCCTATTCTTTCTGTATGTTGGGTACGTTCTGGTGTTTTGATATGTATTTCATGCCATCTTTTATTTTACCATTCACAATGCATCTGTTATTACAAGGGTTGTCTCTGGTTT
Organism: Eledone cirrhosa; assembly: GCA_964016885.1. Lineage (NCBI taxonomy): Eukaryota > Metazoa > Mollusca > Cephalopoda > Octopoda > Eledonidae > Eledone > Eledone cirrhosa. The sequence goes on from CAXHJY010001661.1 coordinate 60,841, forward strand.
CATGTTCTATGTTCTGGATATCTGTATTTATAGATTTTTATACTAGAAGAGTTTCTCCATTTCTTTTACAGATATATTGTCATTAGTTGATAGTTTTACAATGGTTAGGAAACATGTTTTCCTGATAATCTTTTACAACATCTGGAGTAATTACCTTAACCCTTTTGCCACCATATTTCTAATCAAAACATTGCCTATGATTTTCAAATAATTCTGAATATAAAAAAGAATTTTTAGGTATTTAGTTATATAACTAACTTTCTCCTTATAAACCACTGTTTTGAACATAAGTTAACAAAAGTACTTTCATATAATTGTAATGGGAGAGTTTTAGATAAATATAAGCATTTTAAACAGCTTAGTATTATAGAATCAGAGGCAATTACAGATGGTTAGCTGTTAAAAGGGGAAATCTCCCTGTCGGTATAAATTGGCAGCTTCCAAAATATATGGTGTCTGTTTCTATTTTTGTATTACATTTATAAATATATATATATATATATATATATATATATATATGTATGTGTGTGTGTGTGTGTGTGTTAATGCATAGGATCTCACCAGTGTGAATTGCAGTGCATTTATCAATATACTACCATTAAGTAGAGTGGATTAAATTGATTTGAAGGCCAATGTAATGTTGGTAATAGATCTAGACTAGATGTGAAATGTAGGCCCCTTCAAAATTGCAGACCTATGCTAAATGGCTCACCTGTCTTCTCTGATTTGGCATGTATTCAAGCCTTCTACTCAATCATGCACTCCCTCACTTATATCTATATATGAGATACCCTGTTGAAAGGTCTCTAGGATGAAAGCTTCCACTCTTGATATGATTAGTCTTGTGTAGTGTTAGTATTGCTAAGGTTTTAATTGTGGGAGGGATAGAATGCTTTTCTTTTTTTGAAATAATGTTTTATTATATTATCTGCATTCATCTTTGGTTTTGTCTCTGCAGTTGATTTGTTAATATGGATATGATAAATTATTAAATGGTTGAAGATGATAAATTAATTGTGTTAACCATGGTATTTGTAGCTGAGTAATTGTATTTGGTCTGGTGAGTCATGGTTAGTTTAGGTTTGTTGTATTAATTTACCTTTATTTATATCCATTTTTAGTGGGGTTATGAGAGAAGTAGTTTCATATATATGTATGTGTATATATATATATATATATATATATACGATATTAAGCAAATGGAAACTATATTTATAAAACCATATTTATTTCGTTATATATATTTCAGGGATATCATATTAGAAATATGGTATGCCTTCCTCAGACAAAATACAATACATAAGCTGTTTTATAAATAATTTTTGACATACCTTATAAATAATGCAACTTCCATTTAAAAATCAACTTTTTAAATGGAAGTTGCATTATTTATAAGGTATGTCAAAAATTATTTATAAAACAGCTTATGTATTGTATTTTGTCTGAGGAAGGCATACCATATTTCTAATATGATATCCCTGAAATATATATAACGAAATAAATATGGTTTTATAAATATAGTTTCCATTTGCTTAATATCGTAAACCTACTCCAGAAATTGTTGAGTGCTTTTATATCAGTTATAAAATATTTACTCGTTGTAACCCAACAATCTTAAATAAAACTTTTGCATATATTTATATATATATATATATATTAATCTGTTATTTTAATAAATATTTGCTCTAGGGTTCTTATATATTTGATATATATGTATCCTTATCGAGCCCTCTTTGGATTTTAGTCTTCACATTTATTATTATTACTATATATATATATACATACATACATACATACATACATACATACATGCATACATACATACATACATACATACATGTGTGTGTGTGTGTGTTTACATAATAAATAAAGAAAGAAAATACAACAATGCTGATAAATAAATAAATCAGTAATGTGCAAAAATGATAGTTTGTATGATTGCCCAAATCTATTAATATGATGACACATGAGTGTGGGGATACAGCGATACAGGGCTATAAAACTGTAAAAATATCAATTTAAAAAAACATTTGCTGTTGCAAAATCAGGAGGAGTGCAACCCATTTGAGGAAAATATCTTGTGAGATAGACTAGTGAGAGTGGCTGATGCAATAGTGTTGTTGGCTGTTCTCAGTCGCCTTCACCATTTCCTCAATGGGGCACAATTGAGACATACGACCTAGAATAGGGTGTAGAGTTTGCCATTCCCTCCTCCTCTCCCTTACTTTCACTATATAATTTTTTTTCCTTCTTTTCCTTTCTATTGTATTATCTTATGTGCTCATGTATAAGGCTTGTGAATTGGCAGTTCAAAAACATTTTTTTGGTATAGAGTAACAGCCCTTTCATGCTCTGAGTTCAAATCTTGCCGAGGTTAGCTTTTCCTTTCATCCTTACAGGGTCGATAAAATAAAGTACCAGTAATGCTTTGGAGTCGATTTAATCTAAATTCTCTTTCCCTTGAAATTGCTGGCTTTGTACCACATGCGGAAACAATTATTTTATGTATTTTCATTTCGTTTGTTGGCACATTATGAAAGTGGGAGATGATTAAGTAAAAACAAACATATGTAGAATCTGTGATAAAACAAATGAAGGTGATGAATTGTATTATGTAAAGAGAGGAAAGTATTGGTGGAATACACAGAACAAATACGGTCTTGTTAAGAGTTAAGATATAGGAATATTAGAATACAAATCACTGGGTGATGGTAGATGGAATTCAGAGGCTACATGTGTACACACTTGTACATACAGACAGAGACTAGTTCCAATTCTGAAGTCAACGTAGAGCCAGATTGCCAAATTATTGTCTATAAAATAAAATGCACAACACATACTGGATTGAAATACTTGACATACCCTTTTCCTCAAAAGCTATTGCTGGTGTTGTGCTTAAATTAGAAATCATTATTGTTGTGTTTGTGCCACTGTGCTGTTGTTACTACTGCTTCTGCTGATACTATTAATACTATGTTTATGGTTTTCTTTCACTGTATTTCCAAGCACAGCTCTGTGCACCATGGGTATATGTTTTCAGTTTTGTATTTTATTTTGTACTGGAAGTATTTTACATAATACATGTGCAGTGCTTTGTCATGCTAAGTTTTGAGCTGTTTGTATTTCTAAGATCTAAGGATTTTGTTTGGTATATCTACATGTTTCTAAATCATTCTCAAGGCATCAATTATCATAGGGAATGTATGTTTTCAGTCACATTATACTGGTTATCTCTGTTTCCACATATCTATATTTGGATAATTATTCCATTTCTTTTAGAAATATATTATCGCCTGTTTGACACTGAATCTTTAATAAGGTGACACTTTGCTTCTTTTCCTACTGGTTCTTGACAACAATATTTGGCTGATTAGCCAGTTTTTCCTTTCTCTGTGTAGATTGACATATCACAGACTATGGTCACATCGTGATTTACAGTGACAATTTCTTGGTATGTTTACACAACATTATTTATCATCTGAATGTTCAAATCCCGCCGAGTTCAAATCCCGCCGAGGTTGACTTTGCCTTTCATCCTTACGGGGTCGATAAAATAAAGTACCAGTAATGCATTGGGTAATTGCTGGCCTTGTGCCTAAAGTAGAAACAATTATTTATCATCTGAATCGGGCGGTGGATTGGCAGTATCGGTAGAGGGTCGGACGCCATGCTTTGACGCATAGAATTACGGCTCTTGCCATTCTGAGTTCAAATCCCGCCGAGGTTAACTTTGCCTTTCATCCTTACGGGGTCGATAAAATAAAGTACCAGTAATACACTAGGTAATTACTGGCCTTGTGCCAAAAGTAGAAACAATTATTTAACATCTGAATCATTTTATTTTCAAGATCCATGCAAATAAATATTACGCCACTAGATGCATTTCTATTTCCCCAAAGAATGTGAAGCACTATCAGCTGATGAAGTAGAATTGTATGTGTATGCTACATCAATTATGTTTAGTTGTAGAATTTATTTTAGTGTTCCATATCATTGTTGAGTATGTACATTATGAATGGCTTATTTTGATAGTATTTTGTGTATGCTGAATGAGTTGTGTTGTGTTTTTCATGACAGGTGGTGATTGTGTAGAGAGTATGTTGTCTCAGTTGTGTTTTATTGTTTGAAGCTGAACAAGTTATATTGTTATTGTTTTTAATTAACTCTCCTTTCTTCAAGGTCACCTCAGCATATTTTTAATTTATAATTTCATTTAAATTTCTCTAGTAAATATATATAAATTCTCTAGAAGTATTTAGCATCTGTTGCATACATCTTGAGGTCATCCATATATAAGAGATGAAACATTGCCCTTCTATAGCATTTGAATCCAGATTTAATGATGTGTAAGTTTTAAATTAAAGTTGTTAACACCAGACAAAGGGCAGGGTCTCCTTTGAATAATTCTTGTGATAAGGGAGTTGGGGTTAGTTTTCTAAGTCCCTCTTTTTCTGAATCTCATGATGTGTTAAATATATTTTTCTTTTATTGGTGCTACTTTACTCATGTCTAATGTTTCCAGGATTGACCTGTTAAAGGCTTTGTGATAGTCAATCCATGTCAGCCCCCACTCCTTTTTTTGTGCATTTGTTATCTGCAATACAACAGCAATTAAAGCAGCAGGGAGACAAGTATTGTCTCTGAACCATTCAGGTATTGTTTCCAGATTTGTCAGTAACTTATTAAATATTTTAGCTAGAAAAAAACCAGACGCTTTTTGATCTTATGACCTAGAGCCTTCCAGATTTTTTTTGGTTTTTTCTTTTGTTACATATGGTCTACTTCTTGTGCTATTAAGGCTTCCCATGATTGTTCAGATAATGTTTTCATTGTTTTGAATCATTTTGTCAGAGAAGATTCCTTTGCTGCCCACACTCATCCTCCAAATTCTATTATTTTTCCTGTTGGTGCTGTATTTATTTTTATTTTATTTTGGCTAATGCTTCATAAAATCATTAGGGGTTGACGACAAACTGTTTGTTTTATTCAATGAAATGCTGTCCCTTTCTATGCAATTTAGTTAGGATCTCTTGTTTTAGGCATTTTTTATTTTGTATTCTTCATTTTTTTATCATATTTCTGTAGCATTTTCTCAACTTTGTTGTTTTTTTTCAGTTTCATTATTGATTTCATTGAGTTAAAACAACTTTTCTCTTATTTTCTATATTTATCATCCATTATTATTATTATTATTATTATTATTATTATTATTATTATTATTATTATTATTATTATTGATGTTGTTGTTATCTCAATGGTGCTCTGATTGTAAACATCAGTACTCAGTAAGTTTGTGCGGTTTTCATAAATTTCTCTGACAAAAGTTAAAATTTTTATCCTTAATATTGTTTAGGACAACCACAAGAAAAAGTTAGTTTAAACATTTCAATGTCTCCTCTAATTAAGAGAAGCACAGTTATTTGACCTTTTGATGTAATGAGCAGACAAACATTTTGATTAGAAATGTCAACAAGTTTGACGTTTGAAGAATGATGAGCTGTAAGAGGCAGCCATCACAGCTTTGGTAGCAGTAATGCTATAACTGTAGTGTGCATGTTAATTCAGAAAGGTAATTTCTTTTTTCTAAAGATTTTTTAGAGAAATATAACAACAAATGTTACAGTGTTAACTCTGACAACATCAGCAAGGCTAAGGTGCAATGCAGCAGTATAAACCAGTATAAACAACAACAATGAGAACAAACACCACCAATATTGACACAAACAATAGTGGCAAAAGAACAAAACCCAGGAAGAAATCATAAAGCAGTAAAAAGTGAGAAAGATAAAAAAAAGTTTGAGAATATCAAGGAAATTTGAATGGAGCAGCAACAAGAGAAACAAGAATAAAAAAAGAAACTTTTAACAGCACAAAGTACAAAGAAAAACAAGAATTGTAATACTAAGATGGGTATCTCACTTGCAATAGCTACAATACAAAGATTCAATACTCACTTCAGTTTAGAAATGGACATATAAAGTGAGTGATATTTTGTTCAGAGGACAAGCTGCATCCTTCACTGAGGTACCTTGTCCTCTGTAGTTGTATATATATAAAAAGAAATAAGAAGCAAGCAAACGCCATCTGTTGTGCAGGCAAAAGAATGACAGAAAAATGTGGGAGCAGCATTTGGTACATCAGAAAGTGGAACACATATTGGCCTGTGAAAGCCTTGTTCCAAAGTGTGCAAAAACAGTAAACTAAAATGTGTCACATAAGAGTTGAACCAAATTCCAAACTATATCAGCCATCTCTCTCTGCCATAACTTTTCACCATGCAATCATGCAATTTTGTTGGTGATTGTATAAAGAAAACAAGGGAAGGTAATAGACTTTCAGTGTGACTCCCATGAGAAATGCCTAAAAACTCGGTTGACGGTTCAGGTCATAATCACATGACAAAAACATTTTCATGTTAAAAGATACCAAATCACCTCATGCCATACTCCCTCCTTTTAAAACAGAAACTATGAAACAAACTGTTACCGAAATAAAGAAAATGTGGAAGGAGAAACAGATGATCAATGGCAGAAAACAGGTGTACAAAACATATAAAGAGGACTCCCCTCCACTGGATGACATGGAAATAACAGTTGTGAGATTTGACAACACAACCTCCAGATCAGAGCTGAACATGTATATAAAACTGATAAATAGGTGTATTATGAAAAAAGGCATAAGGGAAAACTGCATCAATATTTTACCATAGCATCAAATAGAAACACTAAGATATTATATGCTTTTCAGCAAAATCAACCCAACAAAATGCTTGTGGCTCCATTTGGTTCATGTTTGTACCACTTCTTTTCAGTCTTCATATTAAACTGTTGGCATAGCAAGAAGCCAGGGGAGATAGATGCCAACTCATTTGTATAAGCAGTTATACTTAGGCTTAGTATATTTGAGTATATCATACATTTTACTGGTTGCACACCGTGCACTTGATGTCAGTATCTTTATGCATTGTTTTATTCTTTTAGTTGTTAGTGGGTAGATATTGATGCTTGGTAGCGACAATCAAAGCTATTTCTGCTTTTAGCCCAGAGCTATTGCATTATTGACTTTTTCTTTCTTTTACATCACCTCTATTGAGTCTTACAGGACGTTGACTTGGAAGTGGTTTTTCTATTCAATTTCTCAAAAGTATATTTTAAGATTCCATTTAGATCATGTATATTTTTTAACCTTTTCTGTTGTTTTTCCCTTATCTAAAGCTTATTCTTTAGTGTAGCTTCTTTCTAGTTTGTACTTTGTTTCCTTTTATATTGAGAACATTATTATTCACGCCCCAACTGTGTGCTTCTAGAAATCATCATCATCATCATCATCTTCTTCTTCTCATCATCATCACCAACACCATTATTTTAGATAATAATAGGGCTATCAAAATCAAAATTTATATATTACTGAATAAAATACTTTAAAATTCTTATTTACAAGCCACATGTAACTTAAATATGTTAAGTCTAAAGAGAGCTTGAAGAAGATCAATATCAACATAATCTAGTGCTTTCATCTATTAAATGCTTTCATCTATTAAAGTTTTAACCTACTATGGTTTTTATGACAACTATATATACACAGAAGATTTTGTGTAAAGCCTCATTCAGATTGCTCAGAGGAATGTGCTCTAGCTAATCTTCCATTTAACAAGGCCTATATATTTCTGATGGGACACATCTTTGTTAAATAATTAAGTCTGCTTCACAATCTTGAGATTCTAGGCTACCCTTTTGAACAAGTGTTGCCTTGAGTTGACGCAAGCTTTGTGAGTGAAACTGGCTAATCTGATAAACTTTATTTGTAATTCAAAATGATGGCCTTGTTACATACTGTGTCATCTGAATCTCTCTGAGAATTATATTAATTCTGTCAATGAAATATTCAACCGATAGTTCATTAATTTCATATGTATGCCATTTATTTAATTGTAAAATGGAACACTCGTCTCAGAATTAACAAAGGTACACTCAGTTTACATCTTTCATTTAATTAATTTTTAACAAGGAAAATCTATTCTTAATATACTTAATCTTTTAAAGAAAATTAAAAACAAATTCAATAACTTCTTTCCACGGATTTAATTCCACAGTATTCTTTTTCTTTAGTTTTCTTATGACACTTCTCACTTATTTTCAGCTTTCTTTATATAACCACAAAATTTTCCCAGTTAAGAGAACTATATACTCCCAGAACCAAACTGGTCACTAAAATTGGCAAACATATTTTCTACTTCATTGCTTAAAATATCTATTCACTTCTAGTCTATGCAAAATGAAATGGTATTTTTTGTGAATATATATATATATATATATACATACACATGTACAAGGATCAGAGTTCTTTTTTTACAGCTATCATATAGGCCTCATGATATTTTTTATTTATAGTACTTATTGTAGCTTAGTACTCCATCATGACTTTGGCAGTTTTATGCATGATTTTATGATTCAATTTCATATTGGTTTTGTCTAAACAACAAATAACAAATAACTTTCACAATTTCATACACCATTACATATATTTCTATTTTTTATATATACAATCATGTTTATCAAAGCAACATTCTTTAATGTTCACCATTAGTTTTGTTAAATATATTGAGACATTCAAAATGCATAAATCGGAAATAATACTGGGAAAATATTTACTTCTATATTTTAGAATTAGTTTTAGTTTTGCTTTATCACAACTTTTTCAGTAATGTAACTGGCTCAAAGAAGTAAGAATATCAATCGATAGTGAGCAAATATATAGGTATATAAATATATATATATATATATATATATATATATATATATATATATATATATATATATATATATATACACATATATATATATATATATATATATATATATACTTGCTCCAGCTTTCATATAAAAGGAAGTTACATGCCAAAATAACAAAAAAACATTCTATTCTAATTACAGTTAGGTTGCATTTTTCTTTTCTTACATGGTTATTTTGTAATGGAGAATGGAGAATAAAACCAAATTCACTCAATAAAAGTTATAATCTATTTCTATATAAACACCATAAAAAAATAAATGTTAGAAAATGCCACTGATAGTTAAGATCCTGTTTATTCCAATGAAGCAGAAGAATCCTGATAAATTATTTAGTTTTGGAAATGTTGAGGACCCAGCAATATGTTCAATGAATTAAAAGCTAAAAGCACATTTAATTATGTTTTAGATCACCTCACTTTAATGCATACTAATAAAACCTATACTGACACTTTTATATTCTAGCTATTGTTAAAAACAAAGTAATAACAGAATTAGTAAAATATAAAAAAATAAACAGTATTTTCAGTCTGGGAAAATTTTTTCCAGCCATGTTTCAGTTACCAAAATCTTCACAATAACTAGTCATTACCAAAACCATCAGCTACTTCATTACACAGAATTTACATTATCAACTACTGGTAATCTCATATGCAATATGTTATGAAGAATATAAAGTGAACTACTAGAGAGCAACTAAAATTGTAAAAGCTTATGTAATTAATCTTATAGGAAAATTCCAAATTTTATACTAGTAATAGTTATACATGATTTGATAGATTAATTTGATGTAATCTGATTTTTGTTCTACGTGAACTGATATTTTTCAATATATCTAGTATAATTTTAGTTGTATTTGCAAAAACTGTTGTTTGAGAATCCTTTCTTAAGAATCAGCTATACAATGCAAATCTGAACACAGATAAAAAACATAAATAAAATTATATTCAGTATTAGATAACAGTTGTTTTACCAATAAAAATGATATACTATCATTAAAAATATTTGAGTATTTATTTCTAATTTATATATTTGCTTGGGTATGATAATGGAATGTTTTATATACAAATACAAAATACAATTTTCTTGCTATACAATATTTGTTTTATCATAGAAACTTTGTTGTTAATAGTCTGTTGTTCAGTAACTATTGGAATGCTTAATAGATAATATGATTGGTAAATATTAGGTAATTACAATCTATTTCTATATACTATCAATTATTTAGTGCATTATTGTATGATGGTAACGTTGGGAATATTGTAACTTGGATTCTAATTTTAAACCTATCAGATTCTTTTTTTTTTCTGAAAGAGGGGCATGAACTAGCATGACTTGTGAAATCAGTTTCACTAATTATTCCTAAGTTAATATATAATCATACAAACAACTGCTTGATTGATAAATTATTCTACCTGTTCATAATTATATATTTATTATTTTCTGTGTACTTCAATTTTCAAATATTCTTATTTGTTCTCAAATATCTTACTGAAATAGTATTATATTAGTTTTGTTAATTCTAAATTTGGAACTCTATAGTTGTAATTTTACTTATTTTAATGTGTTAGTCACTGTTCAAACAATTCATTAAACATATTTAACAAAATTATAAACAAGATTATTTAGTTATCCTTATTTTGTCAAATTTTGTAATGAAAAGGAAAGATTTATTTTGTGCAATATCTACTCATTGTTTACCAAATAAGTATGATACTATAACAGTATAGAGTATAGAATATACAGTATAAGAGTATATTAGACATTACGTGATGTTAATTGCAATCAAGGGGAATCATTATATGGTTTTGATGATTTGAACATAAAAATCATATTTGTACTAAGAACATATAACCAACATATTTCACTGTATTACCAGTTATTATAATTTGTTTTGCTATGGAATCTTATTCAGGATTAGTGCTTTTGTGGAAGAAATATAAATTTGTGAACGTTTTATCAACATCTAGGATTTTCCACTATAATATACTTTACTGTAGCTTTAGAAAATAATATTCAGAGTTTATGAAAAGAAAAGATTTGGCTGTCTTTTGAAGTTAGAAATAGTCATTGATTTTCTAATAGCTAATGCCAATGCATAACATATTTTAGAGCTGTAGAATTTCTTTTATTTTTAATGTTTATTACTGCATATTACTGAATAAATCTTGAAGCATTTCCTTGAGTAGACTAGAAGAGATCAGTCAAGTAAGGATGACTGAAGGATCTGTTATTTTTTGTGTGCTATAGCATGAGATCTTTACATACACTCATTTGTTCATATTAAATGTAGGCTGACTAATGTGGGACATAGATTCAATTGAAAGGAAATGTAGTAATGATAGAAATACAATAGATTTGAAGTCTCTGAATAACAATGAAATTAAACATAACCATCATCTGATCAATAGGAAGGATTTTCCAAGTATTATTTTTTATGGTACACAGAACTAAGCAGAAATTAATGATCAGTTGGTTTATATGCTAGTTAAAACCATGTAATTTTCTCCTAACATTAACAGTGGTACCCAGCATTGCCCAAGTGCTAAATATGTGAAGATTTTGTTTGAGTTCATTTTAAATGACATAAATTATAATAACTCTTTTCTTTTTCTCTCATTTGTCCGATATATTCATCCTACTCTTGAATTCCCATTCCTCTTTCTCTGACGCTTGCATCCAATTTTTAGATATCATTATATCTTCTTCTATTCTTCTAGTCCTGTAGAAGCCATTTCTATATTAAATATTTATACTCTACTATGTATTAAGTACCTTACTTACTGTGGTTACCCCCCCCCCCCGATTGAAGCCGTCATAAACACACACACACACATATGTGTGTATATATGTATATATATATATATATATATATATATATATATATATATATATATATATATATATATAGTAATAATTGTTTCTACTTTAGGCACAAGGCCAGCAATTACCCAATGCATTACTGGTACTTTATTTTATCGACCCCATAAGGATGAAAGGCAAAGTCAACCTCTCATCCTTACGTAATAATAATAATAAATTTGAAAATAGAAATCCAAAGAGAGCTCGATAAAGGATAAATATATAGCAAATATATAAGAACCGTAGAGCTGCTTTCACCCTTAACGGGATCTTCTGAAGATCCCATTAAGGGTGAAAGCAGCGATTCTTTGCTTAAACTTTAATCTGTTATTTTAATAAATAATTAATTGTTTCTACTTTTGGCACAAGGCCAGCAAATACCCAGTACATTACTGGTACTTTATTTTATCGACCCCGTAAGGATGAAAGACAAAGTTAACCTCGGCGGGATTGGAACTCAGAATATATATATATATTAATCATCATCATCATCATCATCATCATCACCGTTTTACGTCCGTTCTTCCACGCTAGCATGGGTTAGACGGGTTGTCCTGTTGTGGGCAGTGTCTGGTCGGCTGACCATGCCTTGCTCATACAGGAACTGATTTGGCTTGATTTCTACAGCTGGATGCACTTCCTAACACCAACCTCATTTACAGTGAGTGCTGGGTGCTTTTTCGTGGTGCCTACAGAGGTGTAATTGGGTAAGGTCGGCTTTTCTCACCTCATCCCAGGTCATCTTGGGTCTCCCCACTACACGGTTTCCATCGACTTCTAGTGCTCTGCACCTTTTTATGCAGCTGTCATCCTTCATACGCATCACATGTCCATACCAACGCAACCGCCTCTCCTGCACACAGCATTTGATTCCTCTTATGCTCAGTCTCACTCTCAATTCATTTATGCTTTGTCGTTTGCGTATATTACTATTACATATCCATCGGAGCATGCAGGCTTCGTTTCTCTCTAATCTACGTAAGTCTTCCACCTTCAGCGCCCAGTTCTCACTACCATGCAACATCGCTGTTCGGATACACGCATCATACAGTCTGCCTTTCATTTTGAGGGAGAAGCCTTTTGCAGCTAGCAGTGGTAGTAGTTCCTTAAACTTCTTCCATCCCGTTCTTACCCTAGTTATTGTACTTTCTGAACACCCACCTCCGCTGCTAATTCAGTCACCTAGGTAGCAGAAGCTGTCTACTGTTTCTATATATATATATATATATATATATATATATATATATATATATATATATAGGCATATATACTCTCCATATATTCGTATATTTTATTTGTGTATGTGTGTTTGCCTGTGTGGTATTTTGAAAATGCTGGAGTGAATTACCAAGACTTTTTGTGGTATTGGATTCAAATGCTTTGCAGTATTTATTTGGGCTCCCATTCCCATCCACGTTCTGCCTGTCTAGATGCCTCTATTGGCCTTCATCCTTTGCAGTCCTACAATTTAGTGACTGTAGTGATCTATCATACCTGCCTTGCAGCATCTCTTCATGCCTCATTCATTCTGACTTTACCTGATTGTTTCTCTGAACCACATCAATGACATGGAAATTGGGGGTTTTCATGCATGTTTCACTGTTGTTCTCTCAGTGTATGACCCAAGGACCATATTTACATATAATAATAATGAAATTATTGTTTAAAGTGTTCAGGTGCACTACAACTCGTCAAAGGTGTATGTATAGTACATAGAATAATACACAAATGTCAGGGAAGTACATGTGTGTATGTGTTAGCTGTAGTGTTGGCGGATATCAGGAAGCATGGAGGCCTTAAAGGATGCAGTGTCTCGACAGCTAACAACTGATGCAGGTAGTTTGTTCCATGCTTCAGCAACTCTGAGCATGAAAAAATGTTTCCGAAAGTCATGGGAACTGTGCTGTTTTCTTACTTTGTGGGAATGTCCACGTGTGTTAGACACATGGAAATCAAAAAGGTACTCAGGGTTGTTGTTGGCAACATAGTTAACAATTTTGTGGGTGTTTACCAAGTCAGTTGCCAGGCGTCGGAGCTTCAATGTATCTATGCCCAGGGAAGCAAAGCGCTCAGAGTATGGTAGATGCCTGATGGAGGGTATTCACTTGGTTGCACGTCTCTGAACAGTTTCCAGGCGGTCAATGTTCTGAGCAAGATAGGGGTTCCAGACTGGTGATGCAAATTCTAAGTGTTGTCGCACCATAGCCATGTACAGCCTTAAATAGATATCTGGAGAGCGGCTGTCAAAGGTCTTGCTGAGTGATGCCAAGACACCCTCGGCCCTCTTGACAATTTTACAGATGTGCTTCGTCCAACACAAATCGCTGCTGACCGTAATGCCCAGGTCACGTTCACAAGAAGACTTCTTGATATTAGTGCTGTGGAGGGAGTATGTGGACGCTGGGTTTTTACTCCCAAAATGCATGGTGGTGCACTTGTCCACAGCTAGCTTGAGTTGCCAGTCTGAGATCCATTGTTGCATTGTGTCCAGGTCAGACTGCAAGCAAGATCTATAGTGTTCAGGATCTGTCCTTTTTATCTCAAGGTACAGCTTGATGTCATCTGCGTACTTTAGTACTGTGGCATTCTTTAAGTTGGTATCTATGTCATTAATATATGCCACAAACAAAAGGGGGCCAAGAACAGATCCCTGTGGTACACCAGATGACATCTCATATGGTGAGGAATGCTGTCCCAGAACCGTGACTACCTCTCTTCGACTGAGAATGAAGGACTTCAACCAGTTAAAAAGATCATCCTTCACACCCATTGCAGAGAGTTTTGCCATAAGCCTTTTGTGTGGCACAGAATTGAAGGCTTTCGCAAAGTCAAGGTAAACAACATCCACCGATGAGCCGCCATCAGTGATCCAGGTGATGTCCTCAAGAAACTCTATAAGTTGATCACAGCAGCTGGTGTTGAGGATAAATCCAAATTGCGAGGGCTGGATAAGACTGTGAGAGCTCCAGAAGTTCCAAAGTGTTTCTCTAACACAGGATTCCATCAGTTTGGCGATGCAACTAGCAAGACTGACTGGACGATAGTTCACAGGTGATGTGCGGTCACCCTTTTTGAACAGAGGAATGACACTGGCAGTTTTCCACTGTTCTGGAGTAACACTGTTGTTCAGACAGAATTGGAAGAAGCGTGATAACTAGTGCAGAAGGAAGTACCCACCTCGTTTAAGAAGCAGGTACGTAACACCATCAAGACCAGGAGAAGCATGGTTGCATTTGTTTTTTAGGTGACGTCGCAGCATTGCAGGTGTAAATTCCAGTACATATCCAGTATAGTGTGCTTATATGCACAATATATGTATATATATAAAGATAGAGTCTTATCTGATGAACATGTGAGTGAACAGGTGAAATGCTAGAGTAACAAAACTCATCATTTAGCCATAATAAAAAATATATCCAAATCCATCTCACTCTTGTTGTTCATAAACCGTTAATTTCTCTTTATTGCTTCACATCTCCCTCTCTCCTTTTCCCTCTCCATCTTTGCAACATAATGTAAACAACAACCCATTAATTTTAATTTATATTTAAATTTATCATCCCCTATTTTAATGGCTTAATAATAGCATTGTCTCTTTCCGTTATCAGTATGATATTGTGATATTAAGGCTTTTATCCTTCACATAGGAGACGTACTTCTCCTAAAATGTATGTATATTTTTAAATATCTCTGATGATATGAATGAGATGAGTGGAAAATATAGGTTGTGCTAAGTGTTGGGTTTTGTGCTTAGCTGTTAGTATATTTTTTACTTCCATATACTGGAATCTTTGCTTAAGTGAATCTCTTCTCTTAGCTATATACACCTTTCACTTGTTGAAACACATGTCAGAAAAATAAATGTCTTATATTCCTTCTAAACTTTTGAATTTCTTTTTATTATTATTATTATATAAGATCGTATGAACAGGACGTTGTCATCTGATCTGATATGTTTTAGAATGTGACAATGCAGCTAACACATACAAGTGTGGGAAAATGGATGTTAAGCGATGGTGATGATATATGTATATGTGTGTATATATATATATATATTATATATATATATATATATATATATATATATATATATATATATATATAAAGAGCCTGAATGAGAAAGTAAAATACAAATTGAAAACAGAATTTAGTATATTTTTTATCACCTACTCTACTTCAACTCTTTGTGTTTCTTCTTCCTCTCCCTCATATTCCATTACACCTTTCAGTCTTCTTTTCTTGACACCTTCTTTTACACAAGGAATTTAAACTCAGGATTTCAACATTTCCCAAGTGACAATATGTAGAAAAATATTTGGATTGCTAAACTAAAATCACTTAAATTATAGCAACTTTATATGTAATTTTGTATACACATATCATTATCAAACATACACTTATAGTCTCACTGATGCACCTGTACAAATCTATAAAAAAACAAGCAGAATTTATATAAGGAATTGTGTTAATTTTTTCTCTTTGAATATTAACATACTAAATTATTTAATACAGTTTAAGTAAAATTCAATCGTCTAATATACTAAAATCTTAATAAATTTTTTCTATAATGTTATCATAGATATTCACTTCCATTTGATATTTACCTTATACTCTACTACACCTAATGAATATTATTATATTTTCTTTTAGTTTCCTGAAATATAAGAAGCAGCTTTTTTAATTCTCATGATTTTATGGAATTATATTAAAATTCTTAAATACTTAACACTAGATATGAAATATTTCATTTTTTTCAGAAATCTTTAATATTTTCTCTATATCATGTTAAATATAATTGTAATTTGAATTTTACTTTCAGGTAAGAAAGAATGAATTTTGATAAATATAGGTAAAGTTACAACTTTTACATTTTCTATTTTATTTGTAAATTTTTAAACTAAATTCTTAGATGCTTTAAAAAATTTAGTCTTTTTATATCTGTATTGATATTAAATATATAATAATGTATATGGTATGAAATATTTGAAACTAGATTATAAAGCCCCTTCTTACCTCTGTCAGTTTTAATTTTCATTTTAAATGGGAGTTCACTACAGTGATTATTTTGGTTTTTATTTTTGACATGCTTTTTATTTAATGCTTAAGTCAACAGATAGAGTATTATTTTTTCATGAAAAAAAAAAAAAGCAAATATATTGTTGCGATATAATCTCATAATTCCTCTAAAGAGTTAAGAATGTTATCTTTACTTTTATCTCCTATAGTGAAGTGAATTATTTCAGTTTAATATATGTCAGCCTTATAAATGATTAACAATTTGATAAGTAAATTACAAGTGCCATTCTTAATATTACAATCACTATGGTCTCAACAGTGTGTTTCTAACTCAATTTTTTTTATAAACACAATACTTCTGAGCTAAAGGTTTTATTGTTTATTATCATCCTGGTAATACCTCAATGCTTTGTAACTGAATGTATTCTATCTGTGATGTCTAACTTTGAAAGACTTAATTACTTCTTCACAAGTCTTCATGGTGGAAGTAGATATAGTATATTTTAAATCTTGGTAATTTTCATTAAGTACATATGGGTTAATTAAAGCCAAATGTTTCAAAAAAGGTATTTACCTGCATGTATTTCATAGAATTGATGACATTAGCAGGCTTTGGTTGCACCACATGTTAGCATGTAGTCTTAACTTCAACTACAACCTTTTAGATAAAACTGAATTGTTTAATGCAAATATCTTTTATGCTTTTGGTATTTAGTTGCTCACAACACATTCTAAAGTGGAGGCAAGAAATTTGGTGATCCTGTCTTTGTCTTTTCTACAGCTATTTCTGTTGCTCCCACACTTCAGAACATCGTTTGTCTCTTGTCACCCATATTGTTTCCCCTCTCTGACCCCACACTAACTATAACGCCCAGTAGTTCCACTTTAGAACTTCAAACTTCTGAAATTCCAACTGCACTTTTACTTCATCCATCAATTTGCATATGTTCAATTGAAACATTAACCATAATTCCTCATTCCTATTAACCATAATTCCTATTACTGGAGTATCTGCCAATATGATGACCATATCCTCTTTCTTGTGACAAAAGTAATAAACAGATACAGATTAATCACATCATTAAAAACGGACCCTAGACCATTATCATGTGAATGCAGTAGAAAATAAAAAAGAAAACATTATCCTGTATAATGATTCTTATATGTCATTTTACATAATGCAAATAGTAGTTTCAGAAAGTTATGACTTTTTTTCTGCTTTCATTTCTGAAGAAAATAGAGGTTTTGGCTTTATTATATTCAGAATACCCACTAACCTGAAACATTTTACACTCTTTCTTAACATATTTTCAAAATGAATAAAAGTAAATTTTCTGTAATGAAGCATGGGTTTTATATTTTGGAGCAAAATCAAACATGTGAATCCTTAAATCATATTAAATTCATAAACCCAGTACAATATCAGAATTTGGAAAAAATATAAAATATGAGTTTTAAGAAACATTTTGTTGGCCTTGTTTAATAGTATTCCATACAATTAAAAGAATCCAGAAAATTCTCATGAAATTTTAATATATGCTGTATTTCTTGCATTGTTCTAAAACAAGTTTGTGCCTATAGGGACATGTGGTTCTAATAATCAAAGGGTCACAATTTAAACCTGCATAATTTTTCTATCTGATAATACCAACTTTAACTCATCTGATGGTGTATATTTGCTAATTAGCTTACAAATATATAAGGAAAATTATGTAACACAATTGATATTCTTCATTCTTTAATTTTTTATCTATATATCCTCTTTCGAATATTCTTTTGTAGAATTCATTCTTTTGTAGAATTCATTTCATTTATATGATCTATGGTATGTTACATACTCAGCAAATTGTTTCTCTTGATAACAAACCAAATAAAACAGTCTTTGGTTCTATGATAGTAAGCTGTAAATATTCCATCATAAGTTTTTTATAAACCCCATCCAAACATCAACAAAATGACACAGGTAGCTGTATAATTAAATTCTTCCAAATTCTTGATTATTTTCAAAATTATTTTTGCTATTATTCACATAAATACTGAATAAGATATGTAAATGACAGTTTTTACATTTAGTTTGTGTATGAGAGCACTGTTTATAGCCCTTCTAGAGCTTTAGATACTGGTGTAAGTTTTGTGGTTGACACTCAGGTTAAACACCTGATTGTCAAAGACTATAGAGAGGTCCAATAATTTTCAGAGAGAGAAATATTGTGGAAATACATTGTATGGTGCTTGATTGGTGAAACGAGGAATGGCATGAACAGAAAAGATATGTTCATGAGTGGGATTAGAGTGTGACATGCAAATATTGTAAACACTGATTTTAAACTATTTTATAATTAACATTTGTAATCTTATGAAACAAAATGCTTTCATACATATGAATTTTGATTCTTATGTTGATCTGTTTTACATATTCATTGTTTGCATTTTAATCTTTGGAGAGGAAAATGTGTTTGTGGAATTGCTATAAAGTTGGCCACAATAGTAGCAATTAGAAGATATATATGGCAGCAACATTGTTAATTAGGCTTGATTCAGTAATATGAAAGCAAATGCCTGGATATAAGAGAAAATCTAAGTACAATAAAACGACTAGTATTTAAAAACATTATTCTATTGCAGCAGAAAAAAGAAAAATATTTTGACAGTTATAAATGTGAATAAGATAAGCTCTGATAAATGTATATATGAATACTCTTGAGTTCTGACAAATGATGTATAAATGTATAATCTAGAGTTCCATCAAATATTTCTTTCTTTTTTTTTTTTTTTTTGGTTATAGTTAAATTTTTGAATGTTGCAATAAAATGGGAAACAGAATCAGCTAATCATTAATATGTTAAAAGCCATCATGAAATTATATCTTTAGCCTCACATAAGCAATTTTCCACTGCCAAAATCTATATGCTAAGAAAATATATAGTATATAGTATTTATTGTATGCATGCAGCTGCACGTTGTGTTCTTGAGCAAAATATTTTGTTCTATGTTGCTCTTCCTGCCAGAAAATACACCTGGTAGATAGTATCAAAGTGGAAAAAAACAATGTAAACATTTCTTTGTGAGTCTTATTTGACAAGTGGCTTGTTTCCTTATAAACTTTCTTCATGCATAATGCAAGCCTGAATTTTTTTTTTTGTTTGTTTTTTTTGTTGTTGTAAAAATACTGATTTCTTCATCAGAGACATATAATCTAAACCTAGATATGGTTCAATACTAGTAGGAATACTTTATTACTGATTAAGATGTTGGATATATTCTTTAGCAAATAAGTGTAATTAATCAGATTATCTGAATACATTTCTTTTTTCAGCTATACCATATGCTTTCTATAGTTTCCATGTCTTTTTACATAGTCACTCTAAAATATTGAGAAATATCACATAAAACACCTAAATGAATATATGCAGATATATTTTTCTTTTGTTCTTGCTGACCAAATGAATGACACTGTTATAAATTATCAGCAACCATACTAGTAAGCTTTTTTACCCCTCTGTGGCCTGGTTTCTTTCTTTTTGATGCTACATAAAGGGCAACACCTCGTATGCTATGTATGTCACTTAAAAACTACAAATACCTTATACTAATGAAGAATTAATGCAAGTGTCTTCTTTTCTCAAATCTATGTGCATCTTTTTTGCTCATGTTTATATCACTGAGGTACTGCATTTGCAAAGATATGCTTACCCTAGGTTCTTTGTTCTGGCACCAAACATTCATAGATATTAATCCTTCTAAACAAATATCTGTATATAGTGTGATACACTGTTTTTTGTGTAAAAATGTAATTCTAAAACATCGCACAATACCCGAGTATATATGGTGCATACAATTACTTGGCTTATTTGAAATCAGTTTCAAATATTGGACAGCAAGTTAAAGTAATGAATGATAGAGAAATTTCAGTCATTTAATCTTAGATCATTTTGTATATATTTTATATATGAAATATCTGAGTAGTCAATTGCACATATATGTGTCTATCTATCCATATATCTGTCTGTTGATTCATTTGCAAGCAAACCGCCTCATAATGCCATGTGTTTTAGACAACTATTGTCATCCTTTTCATCTAGCAGTAACAGGGAGAAACAATCAACAATTATTTCGGGGTTATTGCCCCTTGTCAAGATTGTGTATTTCCGTTTCTGCTACTCATTAGCAATCTTGAAAAAAATATAGTATTCTCTAAAGTATGCAATGGCGGATTAGCCTATTTGCATACCGAGTGATTTTACAGCTTTTTGTCATGACACCTGCATGACAACTTTACAGTGGAAGTTTGGTGGGAGATTTGAGAGATGGATATATGGCCGTGTATGAGGGGTGGATTTATAGGATGGGGAAGGTATATAGAGGGGGGGGGGATTGAAAGTGAAGGTGCATACCAGATATATGTTTCAGCCTGTGCTCATGGGAAGGCGGGTCTTCTGTATTACTGCATAATGTCAGAGATCCAAATCTTCTGCCATCGCCCTTTGAGAGGTGCAATCGTGCATGGTCAGTTTTTATCTCCTCATTCCAAATATTTCCTGGGTCTTCCTACTCCATAGGATCCATCAACTTTCAGTGCTCTGCACCTTTTTATATAGCTGTCATGCTGCTAATTTGGTCTACCAAACCATCCCAGAATTTGATAGCACTTGTTTCCTGTGTTTGATTGCTACTTACTGCTCTGGTGTAATTGCTACATATAAAACCTATGTTCTTACCTGAGATCCTACTACATCTCTTTTGTACCAATAGTTTGCATTTGGGATAGTGGTTGGAATTTCTATCTACACCTTTTCTACACACTGAGCAAAGTCATTTAACTGGGGGGAGGGGGGTCACAACCCTGTTTTCCCTTCTACTTACTTGGACCTTAGTCTTTGTCAGGTTGACTTTAATATCCTTTGTTTCTAGGCCATGCATCCAAGTTTGGAATTTGTTCTCTAATACTGCCATAGATTCAGCTATGAGTGTAAGATCATCTGTATACAGGAGTTCCCATGGGCAGCTAGTAAAAAAACTCCTCTGTTATAGCCTGCATAATAAACAGGAGAGGACTAATAACAGAGCCCTGGTGGACACCAACCTGCATGCTAAATTCCTTGATATACTCACTGTTAATCGTAACTTTCCTGACTGCTCCCCTATACATGGCATGTATGTGCATATAAATGAGATGTTACTATTTAATATTTAAGACTAATAATTCTATTAATACTCTATATCTAAGTAAAGTAGTGTGTATATAACATTTCACAATAGAATGCCAAATGATCAATCTTACAGAGTTTTGATGGCAAAATGGGAAATTAATCTTCCATTTTGCCATCAAAACAATTTATGTTTGAACATTGAGCATCCTATCTCATAATATGTGTGTGCGTGTGTATATATATATATATATATATATATATATATATATATCATCATCATCACCGTTTTACGTCCGTTCTTCCACTCTAGCATGGGTTAGACAGGTTGTCTTGTTGTGGGCAGTGTCCGGTCGGTTGACCTTGTCTTGTTCATACGGGAACTGATTCTGGCTTGATTTCTACAGCTGTATGCCCTTCCTAACACCAACCTCATTTACAGTGAGTGCTGGGTGCTTTTTTTTTTACGTGGCACCTCCACGACCACTTTGCAGTGGAATGATAGGGACTCCAGTCCTATCATCTCATTTCTACAGCTGAGTAAACTGGAGCAATGTAAAATAAATATATATATATATATATATATATATATATATATATATATATAAAATACTAAGCTGTATTTGTTCTAAATCTCAGTCCTCTGAGTTTACTATTTACTGTCTTACTCCTATACAGACTTGTGCACAAAATAATCATTACTTTTAAAGAAAAGGTACTTGTTAGTGCCAGAATGATATCTTTAAGTTAATGTGTACTAACACGCTATCATGTCTTAAAAAGAAAAAAAAACAGTTTATATCTTATTTAATGGTTGTCTTCAAACCTGTGATATGAAGAGAAATAAACTGACATTATTTTCTAAACTAAGATCTCAATCATTAAATTAAAAATAGTGAGTACTATAACAGAGGAGAACATATTTTGAATAAGTAAAATACTTTTGATATACATCATTGTTTAGTTTAGGATGAAGCAAAAGAATACATGATTTGTATAGTACTGATGGAATATGTGATTTTTTAGTTCTGATAGGGTATACAGACATTACATTCTTGTTGCTATCTATCAATATTACTGGTTCACAAATGTTATATCTAACATCATTTCTTCAGTTAAACCCATTATATTTCTCATTTCTCTGAAAATCAAATGCTATCTTAGCTCATTTACTGTAATCTGAAGAAAAATCAGATAGATATTTACTATGTGATAAAAAGCAACTAAATTTTGAAAGAATATTCCTAAAATCACAAAACTATATATTTTTGTTTCTGAAATGTTATTTTAAGTGACTATTGTTTTGGATCATTTTTACCAGCAGATTAAGTGATAAGAGTATTTTCTAGGATTGAAAATAGATTATGACTATGCACAAATATCATTACATATAAGCTAAAAATAATATGTAGTAAATACTGAAACGAAATTATACGATCTCTAGTTGAGATAACATATATTGACTATAGAAACACAGTACTTTATTTCTCAATGTAAAACAATGATAAACAGAATGTTCAAATAAGTTTTCATTCCAAATTTAAATCTTTCCATATACTATACATATATTTTCTCATCATCATCATTGCTTTTATATCTCCTTTATCCATGCTGACATGAGTTGGATGAGATGTTTGGTACAGTGTTTTATGATCAGATGCTCTTTCTAACGCCCATCTAGTTGTCTCAATGGGTTTGAATGGCACAACTTTTTATTTAATCTAATAAATTGAAAGTGAATTAAAAATTATTTCATCATCATAATCATTTTCTGTTAGTTTTTCAATACACATATGGGTTTCAGGTGAAATCTTACACAATATTGAAAAATTAACCCATTCATCAATATCATCATCTTCTTGACTCACAGCTTTATTTTTATGAACAGTATTGTTTTGATTTTCGTTTTTATGTTATTAGGTATTTTAAGGATAGGTTTAATGATCCATTTAGCAAGGCATATCATTAATAATATATATTTCATCCTGGTCAATTAAACAATCGTATCCTAGGTTGTTCCCAGTCTTGTGAATACACTAGATTCCCACCCAATATGCAACTTATATTTATCAATATTTTAGGGTGTCTCATTCAAATGTTGTACAGTAGTTTCTTTACACTAAAACTCTCTTCTTACTTTCAAACATCCATGAATTTCTTTAAGAAGAATTAACATATGTTATAATAGGATTAAGAGATGGGTTTCAGACACATATCTCGCTTGCTTTGATCTTACTTTTAGAAAACTCAAGTGACTGTTACCAGTCATACACGTGATATGGCGTTTCTCACTATCACATTGAATAACAATATATTCTCATTGAATATTTTCTCAAAATCAAGTTAAGAGTAATTATCAGTCTGATAATGCAAATGGTTTTACTTTTTTTTTATTTAAATATGAACCTTATAACACAATCCTCAGAGACTCTTTTTGCATTCCACTGCCACTTAAAATTTGAATGGCTCACTATTTTCTTTATAAATCACAGTCTATTTTTTATTAGATTTTCAAAATAGTTCTACACATAGTATCTCATTCAAATCTTTGTCATAATACAGATATTTTTAACTTTACAGAATTTGATAATTTGATAATTATGGGTAATGTCTTTCCACATTGGACACCAAAATAAAATGATCTTCAGGTTTAAAGGAAAAAATATGTATTGATTCATTTCATTTTATCATTATGATTTGTCCTTATATCCCAAACCAACTTATTATAGTGATCAAGAAGGCTATATTGAACTGGATATGTCTTTGCAAATGTTGAATTCTCTTTCTTTAGCATTTTTCGAATATATTTGTTTAAATGACTATGTTCAAGATATTTCAATAAAAGAATGCTGTTTTATTGATTTGGTGATTTATATGCTGTATAATTAATTGATACAATCAAATATATTAATTAAAAGAAAACAAAAAAATGAAACAACTACTCTTCATCTACTACCCTGCATAGGTAATAAAATTATCTATGATATTTTAATTAAAAATATTTGTGCTATTAAAATAAAGAATTCTATTTCTAAATTCTTGTTATAAATTATTAATAAATTAACATTCTATGATTTGATATCTTCATAAAATACTCTTGCTTGATGTCTAAGTTGATAAACACAGCACAAAAGTAAATAATAGAAATTTGAGAATTTCTTTTCTCAGGTATTATATGTTTTAGCAAATGATATAAGTTTAGGTAAAAGTTTGTAAATAAGATTTGCTATTATTTTAATTATTTCAAGATAATATCATATTTCATCATTAATACTGTTGAAATTTCATTAATTTTCTACACATTCTGCAGACCACAGTTGTTTAAAACTTTACTTTCATAACGTAATGAAAATAGTTTGTCTTCCTAGCCATTCAACTAAAATCTTGAAAGATTAATGACATAATTTTAATGAGTGATTGAAAACTAAGATATTGCATCAGGTATGAAGTCTTCTATTAGACACATATTAAACTAAATATAGTTGTTTATAATATTTATATTGCATCTTTAAGGTTTAATTGTAATGAGGTTCTATAAATGAACCACGACTACACTTGACAGAGCTTTTTAAATATATTAACAAGAGATTCAACTCTGTTAAATTTTTATAGATTACTAGTAAAAACTGATTGCTACACTACCGATAAAAATATATGTTAATCATGAATATACATTTGTTACTATGATTTTACCATATTGTTGAATTATTCTTTAAAATATCTATCTCTCTTTCACATACACACACACACTCTCTCTCACAACATTTCACACATACATGTAGGAGGGGAAAACGC